>VONZ01002679.1:0-41637 GCA_012976165.1 Labeo catla | reverse complement strand
AGTTTGAGTCGTTTATAACATACATTTAAAACACAACACACATCAACCATCTTCACACATTTGTAATGAGAAGTGTTTATAAATCTGTTGAACACAAAAGTGTTTTTATTATTACAAATATGAATTTTACTTTGTGTTAATTTTATTACTTAAAGAAATCATTGTACTGTAAATGGAAGATCAGTATATAGTAATAATAATAATAAATACTGACTTTATTTTACAGTGGAGCAAGATTATTGTAATAGTAACTGTTATCATTTAAATAATGAAATATACATAGTTAATATATTGGTTATTATTAAATACTTCTTTATCTTACAGTCATAATAAAATACAATTATTTTTGTCATTATTATTATTATTATTATTATTATTATATAAACCATATCTTCACATTTGTAATGAGAAGCGTTTATAAATCTTAAAATAGTTTAATATTAATTTTAAAATATTAATTTTACTGTTTTATCACTTAAATCATTGTACTGTAAATAGAAAGTCAGTAGACAATGATAATGATAATAATAATAATAATAATAGTAATATTAACACTGATATTATTTTACAGTGCAACAGGATTATTGTAATAATTGTCACACCCCTGTGGACTGTTTTGTGTGTTTTTCCTTATGTATGCCCTTATTTGGTCTTCCTGTTCCGTCTCTAATTATTACGTCACTGTTTAATTGATTACACCTGTCTCTCCCTTGATTAGTCTGTGTATTTAAGTTTGGTTGTGTTTACGGTCTGGTTGTCGGTTCTTGTGTTGTCAATCTGTACGTCACTCAGTCTTTCTATCAGTCATTGTGTTTTGTCAGTTGTATTTCTTTTGTGTGTGTGGATTCCCTGCTGTTACTGTTCGTTCCCGTTTTATATTGTTAGTTTATTTAATAAATGTGCATGTCCTGGATCTCCTCGCTCCTCCTCCTCATTCCCCGCACACCACGCCGTGACAATAGTAACTGTTATGAAATCATAACATTTCTTTGTTATTATAATAAAACAAAATAAAATAATTATTTTGGTTATTATTATTATTATTATTATTATTATTATTATTATTACATACAGACATTTTATTTCACAGTGCAATATGATTATTGTAATAGTATTTAACAATAAAATAACATTCATAATTTTAGGTATTATTGTCATTTAAATTATAACAAATATTATGTTATGTTATGATTGCAAGTCATAACAAAAATATCAACAGTATAATAAATTAATTATAACTTTATTATTTAAATTACAACCATTAAAAAAAATCTATCAAAACTGTTATTATTGCAATAATATTATTGTAATATTCAAAAAAATCTGTATTAATAACTATTTTTTTTTATTATTATAAGATGATAGCATAAAGATGTTAAAAATGCAATAATATTATTAAAATATAAAAAAACCTTAATATGCATTAATAATAACAATAATAATAATTGAATTAAAATACTGACTTTATTTTACAGAAATTGTACCATTTTAATTTAATTTAATTAAATAATAATACATTATTATTGTTGTTGTTGTTGTTAAATACTGTTTTTTTAAATGATATTTAAACAATAAAAAGTTACTGCAAGAATTATATTGTACTGTAAAGAAAATGTCAGTAAATAATAATAATAATAATAATAATACTGACTTTATTTTACAGTGCAACAAGATTATTGTATAGTAAATGTTATAATTTAAATAATTAAAATATATAATTAATTATAACAAATATAAGATATGTTGTAATTTAAATAATCATAATAACAAAAATGTCAGTCGAAATATATTGATTAGATTTTCTTATTTAAATTACAAAAATTTAACAAATCAATAAAAAATCTTATTGCAATATTGAATATTTTTAATAAGTCAGTATTTATTAATAATATACAAAATATTAATGTTATTTCATTAATAAAAGATGACAAATTATGTTGTAATTGTACATCAATATCAATTATTATTACTATTATTATTAATATTAATTAATTACCTTATTTTCTTATCACATTAAGGAAAAATACAATTAAATGCTATAATAAGAAAATATTAAATATGATGGATGTTTTTTATTTATTATTATTTATTATTATTATTGTTGTTGTTAATTTTATTTTATTATTAAAAGATAAATTATGTTGGAATTGCAATATGTACATTAATATCAACTGTTATTATTATAATTATTATTCATTGTAAGTGTTATAATATTAAGCAAAAATACAAATAAATATATTTAGCATTATTATTATTATTATTATTATTATTATTATATTTTATTATTAAAAGATAACAAATTATTTTGTAATTGCAATATGTACATCAGCATCAATTATTATCATAATTATTATTATTGTTATTATTCTTGCAATTTATAGTAATACTATATAAAATATTATTTCTACTTTATTGTAAATATACCAATTATGCAAATAAATAAAAACTCTTAAATTACTGTTACATATTGCACTGTAAAATAAGATTTCAGTATTTAATAATAATAATAATAATAATAATAATAATAATAAAAACAAAAATAATAACTAAACAATTTTCTTTTTCATTTTAATCAATTTAACAAATGAGAAAAAAATACAATTGCAGTAATCCAACTGTTCTGTAAAATAAAAAGGGAGTATTTAATAATACAATAATAATAACTAAAAATAGTACTGTAAAATAGTTTTTTCTTTAATATAACAATTAGAACAAATCAACAACAATAATAAGAAGAGCTTTGCTAAATACTATTTAAATTATAACAAATCCATAACATTTGTAGTTGTAAGTAAAGAAAATAAAATAAAATCTGTATTTAAATTCTCATTATTATTATTATTATTATTATTATTAGTATTAATTAATTAATTAATTAATTAATATTGAGTTTTTACTTTATATTACAATATTATTATTGCAATTACAACAGCTTTATTTTATTATCATCTATATTAAATAATATTTTGGCTTTTACTGAATAAAAAAGAAGATATATATTGACTTTTCGTTAAGAAAATATTAAAGTAGTATTATTGCATTAATAAGTTTTGTTTTTGTAATTTGAATAATCGAATTATAATTAATTTTATTGATAATTTTGTTATGATTATTGCTTTTTTATTATTATTTTATTACTTTTTATTATATTTATTATAATTTACATTAGAAAAATAGACAAAATAATTTTATTTATTTATTAAAATGCTGACATTTTATGATATGTGATTATTGTAATATTTATAGTTTTTTTACTTATATAAAATTTATATTTATTATTGTTATTATTATTAAATGTATTATTACATACATGTACACATACTGTTTATTTAAGAGCACAGGAGTATTATTATAATCATAACATATTTTTATTGATTTGTTATAATTGCAATAATTGAATCTGAAACAATTAAAATTAATAAAAAGTGCTGATACAAATATGTCAGCTGAAGTAATGTTTGCATTATATCTATTATATAATACTTGTTCATATCAATTCAGTATACAAAAAGTAAATAAAAACAGTAAATAAAAAATATGATTTGTCCATAAATATACTGTGATTAAAACATGAAACAGAAAATATTTTAAAATATATTCTGACAGTTTCTTTCACTTATTAAAAGAGATCTTATAATCATTTAAAACAGTTTTACTGTAGTTACAATAATATATTTGATTAAATGCTGTGAATAATGTCATATTTTATAATGTCAGAAGCTCATTTCAATCTTGTGAGGAATCGATTATATTCATGATACAAACATCAATTAAAATCTCAAGTTGATTTTTCATTGTTTTATTATTTCTGTACAAAAAATAGAGAAATTTATTACATGTTCTTCATCAATCATGATTGTGACATTTTTACACTTTGTAATAAAATGAATGATTGATGAGACACAACAATAAAATCACAAATATACACACACTGATATTACTGTCTATATGGTGATTTCTGACACATTTATTCTGTTATTTGAGTGACAGAAGTTGAGCTGCAGTATTAATGTCATGAAGAGACTCAATAACATCTCACTGTTACTGATTCATCAGCAGTTCAAAGCATTATGGGTAGAATCTCTCATCAGTCTATTCTGATTCATCAACACAGTTTCACTGATGATCCAGGATAAACAGTAAACCCAGGATAGAGCGACTGAGTGAATGTGGTCTGGACTGTGTGGATGAGACTCATTGTGTCAGAGACGCTGTAGAAGGACAGAGTTCCTGCACTCACATCCACATACACTCCTACTCTATAGATATTATCATCATCATCATCATCATCATACACTTCTATTCTCCTGATGATGGGCTTCACAGGGAGATCAGTCCATATGTTATTGTGTGTGAATGAGTAACTGTCAGGAGAGCAGATCAAATTCCAGGACTGGTCATTAAATCCAAACTCACACTCAACACCCCGTCCCTTCCTGCTGATGCTCTTATATGACACTGATATATCCACATATCCACTGCACTCAATCTCCCAGTAACAGCGTCCACACACACTCTCTCTACACAACACCTGACACACATCAAATCTGTCTGGATGATCAGGATACGACTGATTCTCTTCCACGTGTGTCACCTTTCTGTTCTCCTCAGACAGACTGAGTTCAGTGTTTGCTGTGTTTGGATCCAGTGTGAGAAAACAGGCATCTGAACACAAGAACAGACACATTTATAACACAACAACAATCACTACAGCTGTGTGTGTGTGTGTGTGTGTGTGTGTAGACGTACATTTCTTCAGTCCTGCTGTAATCCTGGATTCTCCTCCATGATCAACCCTAGAAAACACACACACACACACACAAACACACACACACACACACATTCAGTCAGTCAACAAACTGTTGTTATGCAGTTGCCAATGTACTCAGGGTGGTTGCTAGGGAGTTGCCTAAGACACTCAATGTGGTTTCTGGGGTGTTACTATGTAGTGTCTAGGATGTTCTGGGTGGTTTCTAGAGCGTTTCTATGTAGTTGCTAAGGTGCTTGCTAGGCTGTTGCTATATGGTTGCTACGTTACTTGCTGTGTGGTTGATAATACGTTTTGGGTAGTTGCTAGGGTGTTGCTATATGGTTGCTAGGGTAATTGGAGTGGTGGCTAGACTGTTGCTATGTGGTTGCCAAGGTACACAAGGTGGTTGCTAGGGTACATGGTGTGGTTGCTAGTAGGGCTGTGTATCTGGATACGGGACTGCAGTGAATTTCAGCAGAATTGAGTGAAACAGCTGTTTATTACACACTGAATACTGTAGATCATTGATAACTACAGACAGTTGAGCTCATATATTCATAAAATCATCTTTACATTACTGGTAGGTGATCACTGCACAAATAATAACACAATCTCTACTTTAAAAAAAATAAAAAAAAGAAGTGTTGTAAACTAATGCACTGTTTTCACTCTAGTTCACACATACATTCACACACAGAAACTTCAGCACTGAACCACAAATTTTACCAATAAAATATTTTAACTGCTGAAGAGCTGCATGATCTTCTTCTGCAAGGAGTTTATAACATCACTGTTATTTGAATCAATTAAAGTCACAGCTGCACTGATAAATGATAAACAGCAAAAATGGAAGTAATTCATACAGACACAGACTCTCTCTCATAAATGAACACTTGATCAATGACACTTTTCTGAGAATAGAATATGAAGTGTTGATCACTAAACTGTAAGTTTATGGTGTTTTCAGAAAGCAGTGCTTTTATCTAAAGTGGAGAGAGAGCACGTTCACATGGTTGCCAGGTTGACAAAAATAGGTAACACATTTAGCAGATATTTCAATATTACAAATGTGAAGCTCTGTTTCAGTGATTACGTCTCTTTATATCAGGCAACATCAGTTGTGTTCCTCTGTGTCCAGATTCAACTTTGTATAATATATACACTATTCACTGCTTTTACAGAAACAGCTGCATCAATACCCTTATCAAGTAGTACTTTGTCATATGTATTGAACACAGTCCTAGTTTCTAGGGTCTTGCTATGCTGTTGTAAAAAAGAAATAAATATAATTAAATAAATTGTTGTGAAATATTATTACAATTTAAAATAACTCAGAATGATTTCAAAAATAAATTATTTCTGAAGGATCATGTGACTGAAGACAATGAAGACTGAAGTAATTGCTGATAAAAAAACAACTTTCAGAGGAATAATTTTATTTTTAAAGTATTTTAAAATAGAAACTTATTTTATATTGCAATTATACTTCATTATATTACTGTTTTATCTTTATTTTTGATCAAATAAATGCAGCCTTGATGAGGAACTTAAAAAAAACAAAAACAAAAAAACATTAGAATCTTACTGATCAAAAAGTGTATAAAGCCTATGCCTATATATATATATATATATATATATATATATATATATATATATATATATTAGTGGTGTAATCGATTAAAAAATAATAGTCACACTTTTTTTCTGAAATGTATTGCAATTAATCCAACCCAAAATGAAAGTTTTAAATATACTTTTATATTGCAATAATTTTGTAATCAATCTTCAAATTAATGTACAAACAGCATATACAGTATCTTTTTAATATTTGTTTAATGGCATCCTTTTTTGTTTGTTTGTTTGTTTGTTTTTAGGTTTTCACCTCCGGTTAAGCGTACGCTGGCGTGTCCGTCTGTCGCTGCTCTCCGGTAAACTACGTTGTTGTTGTCTGCTGTGTTTCTGTGGGACTTTCTCTGCATGACTACTTGGATTTTGTTGGATTATATTGGTGCTACTGTCTGTTGTATTTTCTGGGTTTTCTGTAGATCTACTGCTGCACGATTACACCGCGGTCAGGTGCCGCCATCTGGATTCAGCTGCACGTCTATTAGTGGAATTACGGTACAGAGACACGAAGCAGCCAAAAAGCTGACGAACATCAATATTTCAAAGGTTAAAAATTAAATGTGCCCGAAAACAGGGGAAAAGTATTTACAAAACGTATTTATATTGTACATTATAGAAGATACACTTATAGTACATTCAAATACATTATACTGTGGAGTTTTCTGGAAAAATAAAGTCTGTTAAAATACATTGTAACACTGAATATTTGCTCCTTTTTTTCTACATTCATTATTCAAATTTCTTCAGAGTTAACATGAACATTTCAATAAATTCTTTTTCTGAACAACCATGACTTTGTGTTCATGAGGTTTTAGTGTAGAATTTTACAGAAAATGAACGGCAGCCTGTCACAATGCAATATATAGCACTGATCAATTCTTCACATTTATACATGCATTATTCAAATTTCTTCAGAGTTTACAGGAAAATTTCTATTTATACTTCCTCGGAATGCCCAAGACTTTGTCTTTTTCAAGTTTCACAGGGTTTGGTGGTAGAATTGTAGAGAAAATGAATGTGAAAGTCTGACACAATGCGTCTCGTATTCAGATCCCGACCCGACCCCTTTCTTAATAATAATAATAATATTAGGCAAAATGCCCCCCAAAAAAATTCTTCAGAGTTAACAGGATTCTATTCATGATTTTTGATCGTGGACGTTAGAAATGTCTCCACAATCTGCTTTTCGAGAAATATCGTAGTATTGTGCTATTCTATTAGCCGCAGTTCTGCCACTTTGTCAGGCATTCACCACAGCCACCTCCATCTGACACTCCCCCGATAGCCCCACCTACTCGTTCAGCGTCACCAGAGTACTGACTGGATTCACCTGTCTCTCGTTAGACCACGCCCTATATAAGCACCAGTGGTGGACGAAGTACACAAGTTGAGTACTTGAGTAAAAGTACAGATACGTATAATAAAATATTACTCCAGTAAAAGTAAAAGTGCTCCTCTTTCAATTTTACTCGGGTGAAAGTACAAAAGTACCCGATTTTTTATGTACTTAAGTAAAAAAGTACTGATAGATTAATTTTGCAATTTTAAATAGGCTACTTAATTGAATTTTATATTAGCACATATTTGTTTTTATAATCCTACTGCTCAAAAAACCTGGGATTTTCCCAAAAAATACATTTTTGTTGTTGATATGGACTATGTTGACGAAAGTGATATAGTAATATTCAATGTGCAGCTTACACTGCAATGTACCGAGACAAAACAGATTTGACAATCATATTTTCAACAGTAAGAAAAAAAAAAGTGTTTTAAAGCTTGTTTTGCATAACGTCACGGTTATATATGACATGAGAATAAGGCCTAAAGTTAGGGAGAACATTTTAAGGAAATATTTACATAATGATTATTTCCTTTCCTTTGATAATTACTGTAGTTACCATGATCTGAACATCACATCCTTTCTTTTTCCCTCGGATGTAATCTATCTAGGTGGTTGAATAAAAATATGTGGACTTTATATCTAAAAATGATCTCAACTTAGCACCAGCAAGCAGCTAGACAGTTAGCATCAGCTAACAATATTTACTTATTTTCAGTATAGTTAAATAAACATTATATCTGTCTACTCTAGCTGATCCAAACAATATAAACATTTATACTGTTGCAAAACAATATATAAACAGACGTCACATAGGGCTAGCATTTTAATAAAACTGCTAACGTTACATCAGCGAGGAATATGAACGTGCATGAGTTATTTTATTTAAGCTGTTATTACAATTTTTCGTTTTTGATGTGTCTGAATTCAAGCATTTCAGTGCGCTTAAACAGATCACCTTTTACAGCAGATGTAATTCACAAACAACGGACAGCTTTGACCTAAATATGATTTTCAGTTATAATAATTAATACGAAACAGAGATGCTCACAAGTCTCTGAGCTAGAGTCCAAGTCAAGTCTCAAGTCTCTGAGCTAGAGTCCAAGTCAAGTCTCAAGTCTTTCAGCTAGAGTCCAAGTCAAGTCTCAAGTCTCTTTATTATATTAAGTCTCTGGTTATAATAAGTGTTGCATCACGTACAGCGACCCATCCAACACTGCATAGCTATATATAAGGAACTCAAAGCATGTAATATGTTATAATGACTCCTTTATCTATTAGCATACAGTATCAGCTTTGATTTTGGTATATAATCAGTGTAAACAGGCTATTGCAACATGACAAAAACACCAAGAATGCTTTACTTTTAAGTTAATATCTATATTTTGCCTTGTAGCATGAACACACAGTACAGTACAGACCAAAAATTAAGAAAGACCAAATATGGTCAAACATCACATTGTGCTCCTAATTTAAAAAAATTAGTAGCACAATCAAAATTTTAGGAGCACATTCTAAACAATAATCCAAAAATCTGATAAAAAAATTTGCCTTCCCATTATGAGGTGATATTTGACTCCTTAAAGTGATTTACAAGGGAATTTAACTTTTGTTTTTACCTTTTCATATGTTTAATGAGGCTCAGAGGTGGCAGAAGTGCAATCATATTCCTAAATTCATTGTTGAGATTAATGTTTTAAATCAAATTGTTTTAATACAGAAATGTTAAATGATTTAAATAACTGCCAGCAGGTGGCGGCAAGAGACTGATTTAATTACTGAATCATATCATTCATTTGATTCGTTCGAACTGCTGCTTCATTTAGGAATAAAGAGTGACTGTCTTTATGAATGGGAAATTGAATCATTTCACTAGAAACGAGTTCATTCATAAACGAAACAGCGCTGTGTTTGAATGGAGATGCGCAGCGGCTCAGTTGTGACTTGTTTCAGACTACTTCTGACGACGAAATAGAGCAAAATCAGGCAACAGTGTTACAGTCAGACAATGAAAGTCACTTAATAATAACATCTTGTTTATTTAACTGCTGTATTAAATCAGTATCTCATTTACAAACTCCCTTAAAATTAGTAAAAGCTTAGTTCGCGATATCACAAAGCTCTATTATAATCAATGACGCTGTCTATACTGAATCTTTTATCCTCATATCACATATTTTGCATTGAGCACTTCTTCTGTTTGGGCCGTCTTGTTTGAAGTTTTAAAATCCAAAGCTAACGATGAATGGCACAGCAGTCGACATGTTTGTTCGTTGTCCTCTCATGTGTGGCGGCCGCGCCTAAAATAAAAAAATAAAAAATGTGTGGCCGCGCCCGCACGCAGCAGATACACGTCGCGTGTTACATGGGCAGGTTATAGGTAATGGAGGGAGTTGAATAACAGCGAGCTCATCAGTTGTTTCCTAAAAATAAACATTGTTCACGAGTCCCGCAGCTCGAGTCCGAGTCGAGTCTGAAGTCTTTCGAGGACGAGTCTCAAGTCGAGTCTGAAGTCACTGTGTGTGCGACTTAAGTCGCACTCGAGTCCGAGTCTCAAACTCGAGTCCCCATCTCTGATACGAAAATTCGACCTTGGTAACTTACTTTTCGCAGCATCGGTCGCGCGCACAAAAGATCTCCCGGTTTTTACTTGTGAATTCATTTGACTGGAGACTCGCTCTAAACGGATCACTTGAATCAATGAGTTGTCGATTCGAGAACAGCTGCAATCGGATCATTCCAATTCGTGAATGAATCGTTTGGTGCGATTGGGGAATCAGTTTAACAGGTTCATTGAAAAGAATCAGTTTGTTCATGAATCAGACACCGCTTGTGCGTCTCAGAGCACGTGATATATTATAAGGAGTAACGATAAGTTTATGAAATGTAGTAAAGTAAAAAGTATGATATTACGCTTTGGAATGTAGTGAAGTAAAAATGAAAGTTACTCAAAATAAAACTACTCCAGTAAAGTACAGATACTTGAAAAATGTACTTAAGTACAGTAACGAATTACAACTACTTCGTTACTGTCCACCACTGATAAGCACCACGCTGGCATTTGTTCAGCGTCTGGTCTACCGTTCACATGCTGAACTCTACTCTCCTACCAAGTGTCTTTTGGACTGTGTGGCGGGGCTATCGGGGATTCCTTTGTACCGACCTCATCTTGAACATTCAGTTAAGAACCTAATTTACCTATGCTTTATCCTGCTACTAATACTTTTGTAAATAAACACTTGAACTGGATTGCCACTCATCTCTCGTCTCCTCCGTCCCTTTATCTGTGTGTGAGTGTGACAGAAGACCAGACCACAAAACAGCAATAATGAGCACCGAAACACCTGCCACCACGAATCCCCTCACTGAGTTGGTGAATGCCTTGAAGGCGGCGTTTCAACCACCACCATCAGCGCCGCCATTAGTCTCAGGATCTCCCATGGCCATGCCCGCTACATTCGCGGGTGAGGCGGCTGAGTGTAGCGGTTTTCTCCTTCAAGTCAACCTCTTCATAAAGATGCAACCACAACTGTTTACTTCCGACGACACCAAGGTAGCTTTCCTGATCTCTCTTCTCACCGGCAAAGCTCTGCTATGGGCGAAGGCGATATGGAACGCCGACAACCCAATCATTCACTCCTATGAACAATTTACTAACCATTTCACTGAGGTTTTCAGTACCACTACCGGACATCTGTCTACTTCTGATCAACTGTTTTGTCTACAACAAGACAAATAATCCGTCGCAGAATATACTCTTCACTTCCGGACGCTGGCAGCGGCTAGTGGATGGAATGAAAAAGCATTGCTCGGAGCATACAGACAAGGTCTCAATCCTGATATTCGCGCCGCCATGGCACTCTACGACGACAGCATCGGATTGGAGACCTTTCTACAGCGAACAACTCACGTGGCCCAGAACCTAGCCGCCTGCCAGCCCACAATGACCGCTCCTCAGCCCGCCTCGGTGGCTGCTTGTTCCCCAGTACCAGAGCCCATGCAGATCGACTCAACGCGCCTCTCTCGTGAGGAACGGCGCCGCCGATTGCTCAATGGACAACATGGTCATCGCATCCGTCAGTGTCCTGTCCGACCCCCACGCCCCGTGGTGAGTACCCTTTCCACTGAAGTAGAGATTGAATCTCTTACTATGCTGCCTGTAACGTTGCATACTCCTAATTTGTCCCTTTGTGTTTCTGCGCTAGTCGACTCTGGATCGTCCGGTAACTTCATCTCACAAGAATGTCTAAACCAACTTCAACTCACCCGTCGACCACACACCCACGTCTTGGCCGTAAGGACGATCCAGGGAAAACCATTGGGGCGTGGGAAAATCCGGTTCTTCTCCATTCGTCACATTACAAGTAGGACTGTTTCACCGTGAGGAAATAAGGTTTCTGGTACTGGAGGATTCCACCGCCAACGTCATCCTGGGACGCCCCTGGCTTCGACAACATCAACCCGAACTCAGCTGGAGTCCGTGCGATATCACCAGGTGGAGTCAACATTGCCATAAGAACTGCTTAATCAATCTACCTCAGTCATCTGCGGAATCAGTAATTCTGTCTTCCACACGCATCGAAAGTCCGGACCAAGACTTCGTTCCGGAAATCCCAGCTGAGTACCGGGCGTTCCAGGATGTATTGAGCAAACAAGCAGCCACCCGTCTACCACCACATCGGCCATGGGATTGTGCCATCAATCTGCTGCCAGGGGCCCAGCTCCCCAAGGGGCGAGTATATCCTCTGTCCATCCCGGAGCGCCAGGCGATGGAGGAATACATCTCGGAGGCTCTGGCGCAGGGATTCATTCAACCATCAACACCGCCGGCCGCTTCCAGCTTCTTCTTCGTGGGCATGAAGGACGGGGGGTTGCGACCATGCATCGATTACCGTCAGCTCAACTCCCAGATCATCCAGCAACCCTATCCGTTACCTCTGGTTCCTGCCGCCCTCGAAGAGCTTCGTGGAGCTCAAGTCTTCACGAAGCTGGACCTGCGGAGTGCTTATAACCTCGTTCGTATTCGTGCGGGAGACGAATGGAAGACGGCATTTGTGACCCCTAGTGGTCACTATGAGTATCGGGTCATGCCGTACGGTCTTTCCATCAGCCCATCCGTCTTTCAAACGTTTATGAACGAGGTGTTCCGGGAGTATCTCCACCGGTTCGTAATTGTCTACATTGACGACATTCTGATCTACTCCCGGAACCAGGCCGAACATCGCCAGCATGTCCAGCAGGTCCTCCACAAGCTCCACGATCACAGTCTGTACCTAAAACTGGAGAAATGTGAATTCCACCGCCCATCAGTACAGTTTCTCGGTTACATCCTCACGGCCGAGGGCGTGCAGATGGACCAGGGGAAAGTATCTGCCATACAGAAATGGCCACAACCCACCACCGTCAAGGAACTGCAACGCTTTCTCAGATTCGCAAATTTCTACAGGCGCTTTATTAAGGATTACAGTTCCATCACGGCTCCGTTAACCTCCCTCCTGAGGGGTAAACCCAAAGAACTAAGCTGGAACCCCTCCGCCCACGAAGCTTTTCAACATCTCAAGAGGATTTTCAGTTCCGCACCCTTGCTACATCATCCAGATCCTGAACTCCCCTTTACGGTTGAGGTCGACGCTTCCACCTCTGGAGTGGGTGCGGTACTGTCCCAAGCGGTCGGTGAGCCTCCTCTCCTCCATCCCTGTGCCTACTATTCCCGTAAGCTGTCTCCGGCGGAGCAGAACTATGATGTTGGTAATAGAGAGCTCTTAGCCATCAAACTCGCCCTGGAGGAGTGGCGTCATTGGTTGGAGGGTTCAAGACATCCCATTACCATCATCACCGACCATAAAAATCTACAGTACATCCGGGAAGCCAAGAGACTTAACCCCAGACAGGCCAGATGGGCACTATTCTTCACACGCTTTGATTTCAAGATCACCTACAGACCCGGTTCCAAGAACATCTCCGCTGATGCCTTGTCTAGGCTGCATTCTCCCGATCACACTGTGGATCCAGAACCCATTCTACCCTCCAACCTGATCGTCAGCCCCATCATCTGGGAGTTAGATCGTGCCATCCATGACGCTACCCTCCAGGAGGCCGCTCTGCCGGAATGCCCGGAAGGCAAGATTTACGTACCTCAAGATCAACGATTAAGCCTTCTGGGTGCAGTTCATAGTTCTCCGGGCTCTGGACACCCTGGCAGCCAACGGACCCTCTCGCTCCTACAATCTCGTTACTGGTGGTCCAGTATGCGCCGTGATACCATCAGGTGCGTCCAGGGCTGCTCTGTCTGTGCCATGTCAACCTCTCCCCGACTTCTTCCTGCAGGCAAGCTGGTTCCGTTACCCATTCCACAGAGGCCCTGGTCCCATATTGGTGTCGACTTCATGACCGATCTCCCGGCAGCCGAAGGTAATACCTGCATCCTTGTGATGGTGGATCGTTTTTCTAAAATGTGCAAGTTTGTTCCTCTGAAAGGTCTGCCCACGGCTATGGTGACTGCGGAAACACTATTCCAGCACCTATTTCGTCACTTCGGCTTGCCAGAGGAGATCGTGTCGGACCGGGGACCTCAATTCATCTCACACGTATGGAAAGCTTTCTTCCAACTACTTGGTGTTTCCGTTAACTTATCCTCTGGTTACCACCCACAGACTAATGGCCAGACAGAGAGAAAGATCCAGGAGCTCGGACGTTACCTCCGGGCATACTGTCAGGAGGACCAACACAGCTGGAACAAGTTCCTCCCGTGGGCCGAGTACGCACAGAACTCCCTGCGCCAGGATACCACCGGATTAACACCGTTTCAGTGCGTACTCGGGTATCAGCCTCCGCTGTTTCCCTGGACGGAGGAACCATCCAACGTTCCAGCTGTAGACCACTGGTTCCGAGAGAGTGTGGGACTCCGCTCACCATCATCTCCAGCGGGCCGTGCGACAGCATAAGAGATTCGCAGACGCTCGCCGTCGACCAGCCCCCGAATACCAGCCAGGGGACCTGGCATCAATGACGTCACGTTCCAGCTTCAGCTCCCCCCCAGGTACCGCATTCATCCCACTTTTCATGTGTCCTTACTAAAACCCTATCATCCCTCTGCCATAGAAACCCCGGGAGCTGAAGCGGAGCCCCCTCCTCCGGAAATCCTTGAACCACCCTCCATCTACACGGTTCACAAGATCTTGGATTTGCAACGTCGAGGAGGCCACCTTGAATATCTGGTGGACTGGGAGGGGTACGGACCAGAGGAACGATCGTGGGTACCTCGAGAGGACATACTGGATCCCACACTACTGGTCGACTTCCATCGGGACCATCCCAATCGTCCTGCCCCTCGGGGTCGTGGTCACCCTCGGCGTCGTGTAGGGGCGTCGGGAGCCGCCCCTGGAGGAGGGGGTAGTGTCAGGCATTCACCACAGCCACCTCCATCTGACACTCCCCCGATAGCCCCACCTACTCGTTCAGCGTCACCAGAGTACTGACTGGATTCACCTGTCTCTCGTTAGACCACGCCCTATATAAGCACCACGCTGGCATTTGTTCAGCGTCTGGTCTACCGTTCACATGCTGAACTCTACTCTCCTACCAAGTGTCTTTTGGACTGTGTGGCGGGGCTATCGGGGATTCCTTTGTACCGACCTCATCTTGGACATTCAGTTAAGAACATTGTTATTTACCTATGCTTTATCCTGCTACTAATACTTTTGTAAATAAACACTTGAACTGGATTGCCACTCATCTCTCGTCTCCTCCGTCCCTTTATCTGTGTGTGAGTATGACACACTTCAGGTGTACACGCAATGGAAAAGCCTTCATCAGAACAGCACACATTTGAAATGTTTAACCGGCAAGACTTTAAAGCAAAAAATGTACTTTTGTGATTTGTGAATTGTGTGCAGTGTCCCGTGAGTGTAACTCTGCCGCTGAATTAACACTCATGTAAATGCATGGCATTGTACTGTAATCCCACATAGCAATTGACATCTGGCCCAGTTCTGGGCCGAAAAACAGTTACACTCGGCCCAAATGTAGCAAGGAATTACGGCCCTTGTGTGGCCCAGATCTGGACTACAGACATGAGCCACACATGAGTCATAACTGGCCCAAATCTCAACCAAATAGTAACTTACAGCTAGCCCTGAACTGGACCAGAACAAGTTTTAATAGCGCTACACCCAAGCAACCATTGAATCAATGTTAAAAGTGACACAATGCGTCTCAAATTAATATAACTATTTCTCCTGCTATTAATGTTGAATCATTTTTGAAATTTCAGCAAACCACCATTGTTGTGATCAGAGTTTTCTTTAGTTGGGCTCTTGACTCTTTGTACTTTAATGTTAGATTTTCTTTGTCTTTCATAACATTGTGCTAAAATGCATTGTTTGAGACAATGAAAACTATGATCCACTGGGATCTGATGATGATGATGATGATGACTGTAATCATTGTGTAATCATTATATAAACAATTGCTCAAGTGTGTTGGGTTTTTTAATAATATGTGATACTGCAATGTGAGATCAAAGCAGATGTACAGCTATCATACTACTTTGAGTCAACAGAGAATACAAAAAAAAAAAACCTTTAAATGGCTGAATCAATTAGACATCAAGAATCAGCATCTGAAACTCAACAATGGTGACAATCAGCAAAAGAAAAGTTTATGCAGAAATGCATTCTGGGTATCAGCATAGTAAAAACTCATTCATGCTTTCCTGCATGCATTGCAGTTCATCTGTTTATCTGAATTAGTCTGATGATTGTCACCATTGTTGAGGTTTGTATGTTGAGTGTTGATGTCTAAATCTTTCTGTGTTGCCACAGATTTTTGATACAGAACATTTACATCAGTAATGAAAGATCATCAATATTATTTAGTATTGTTTCTCAACTTTATTGCAGCTTGACACCCATCACAAAAAGTAATCTACTTCAAATTATTTTTAAAACATTTCTTTTTAATAGCATAAATGTTTGCATTGAAACACTGTTGTAGCACAGAAAAAGAATTGAATTAAGGAAAGGCAAGAATCAAGAACCGAACTAAAGCAATCACTGATCACAGTAATGGTGCTTTGCTGAAATGTCAATTTTTTTTTTCAACATTAATTGAGGGTGCAAATTACGTGATATTCATTTAATGCCATTAACATTGACAAATCAACTATGTTTAACATTGATTCAGCGGTTTTCACCTGCTCTCTTGCTATCTGGGACCCAATCTCAGCCTTCAGTAAACCACATAGAGTCCAGTCTTTAACCAGAACCCCCAAAACTGTACAATTGCTATACTGTACAATGCCACATACATTCACATGAGTGTTAATTCAGCAGTAGAGTTACACTCATGGTACACTGCACTTATTCACAATCACAAAAGTACATTTTTGCTTTAAAGTCTTGCCGGTTAAACATTTCAAATGCGCGCTGTTCTGATGTGGGCTTTCCATATTCAAGTTGCTTTAATAAGAATCAATGTAGGCTACAATTGATGTTTATAGTGTTTTTTTTAATAACAAAGATAAAATGATGACAACGATTTTTATCTTCACTCACTTTGGCCTAAATATCTGCCATTTTTTATATATAGTTTGTTACCTTGAAAGGCTTTGTTTTTAAAAAAGAAAAATTAGTTTAACTGCTCAGACAACTTGCAAAATTGTAAAATCAACAAGACATAGAATCGTGATAAAATCGTGAATCATGATATTTTGAAAAACCGTGAAATGATATTTTTGCCATATCGCCCACCCCTAGTTCATATATTTGTCAAAAATTTTAAAACTCAACGATTTTAAATCACAGAGGATGGAGTCCAGGGAGTGAATTTTAAGGGGGGGCGGCGTTCTACTTCCAAACTATTAGATTTTTTTTTTTTTAAATGAAAGGGATTTCTATCCATTCAGTAGCCTACGAAAGCAATCAGAGTTACACACATAAATGTAGGATATAATCTGCAGACTGCAACCAGTGGAAGTGCTTCTCTATCATTGCACGTCCTGCTTCTCACAGAACAGGTAGTAATAGCAGAAGTGCTTTGATGAATTATGTAGAATGAACTGTTATTTTTACTGAAAATTGGAACATCTTACTTTAAAACAGTGGTATAAAACTTTTTATACCAAGTACCACCTCAGAAAATATTTATCTCCAAGTAATGTTACCACCATAATGACCAACATTAAAATAGTTGCGTAGTATGCCTAACTATTCAGCTACAGCTCTTCACAGTTAAAAAATGAGGCAGTTTTATTCCTAATAAGAATATTTTTTGTTGTCAGCCACTTTAACAGTTTGAATATTAGCACTGCACTGTGCTTACAAATAAATAAAAATAAAACTTAAATAATGATTAAATTAAAATGTTTAACTAAAAGTTAAATAAAAATTTTAATATTAATATTAAATATTAAATAAAAATAAAATACTGTACTTAAATGTAAAACAACAAATAAACAAAAACTTGGCTCAAATAAAGATTACACTAAAATGTATTTGACCAGTTTTACAGACAAGGCCTAAGCCGATTCCCAGACTAAAATGCAAGTCTTAGCCGTTTCAACTGAAAAAACCTGCACTGATTGATCCTGAAATACTGTACATTAGTGGCCTTGTTTCATCTCAAGATGCACACCAGTAATATCTTTTATAAGGCACATTTATAAAAAATTACTGTAATGTTCTAATTGAATGATGGTCTAATCCTGACTTTATCTAAGCCCTGTCTGTGAAACCAGCCCATTGTGTTTTAACATTAATTTATATTTTATTTAAATAAATTTGCTGAGTGTCAAACACTGTGAACATTTTTTGGGTCATAATTAATCTTTTTTAGAGACAATGAAAAGGAGGGAACTGCCTTTAACAAGCTCTGGAGTCAGACGGAGGGCTCGAGTTTCACTTGAAAAACGACTGCATGACATTGCAGAAGACTTACAGCCAGAGCCAACTATGACAATGACTCAAGACTCTCTCAGACAGATGAGCATTTAGAATCTGTTTGTACAGATGATGTTGGAGGATTGACTGGAACACAAAATGTTTCAGAGCCTGACTCTGAATCTGAATCAGAAGTTGCAGATGAGCCAGTCAGCCTGCTTGAAAGTATAACCAACTGGTCTATACAGTTTGGTGTTTCTTTAGTTGCCCTCACAGCTCTCCTTAGTTTGCTGAGAGTGTACCACCCAGAACTCCCAAAGGATGCTCGAACCATCCTTAAAACAAAAACTGAATATAAAGTCCAACAAAAATGTGGTGGCATATATCATTATAGAGGTATCCTGACAGCTATCGGTAACACCCTAACCCAGCTAATTGAAAAGGTTGCAGATGGCTTTACCTTCAAATTGCAGATAAATATTGATGGCTTGCCATTGTTTAAGAGTACAAATTTACAGTTATGGCCCATTTTAGGACTTAGGTAAATGTCCCAGTGAAAGAACCTGTTGTTATCAGGGCTCTTTTGTGGTACAAAAAAACCCAATGCCCCTGATGAATTCTTGAGAGACTTTACCCACGAGTTAAAGCAGCAGCAGGAAGGAGTCTGTTTTAAAGAAAAAAGGGTTTTCTTTGAACTGGATTCTGTTGTATGTGATACCCCTGCTAGAGCTTTTGTAAAAAACACAAAGGCTCCCAATGGTTATCATGGGTGTGACAAGTGTTGCCAGCCAGGTGTTTATTTGAACAACAGAATGACAGACCCCCAGAATGACTTTGTGTTACAGACTGATTTATCATTTGCAGAGAGAGCTGACGAGGACCATCATCATGACGAACCACATGGGTTTTCTGGTCTAGGTGTGGGCATGGTGACCAGATTCCCTCTAGATTACATGCACCTTGCATGTTTAGGTGTCATGCACAAGTTGTTACAGTTTTGGCTGAGAGGTCCTTTGAAATTCTGTTTGTCCTCCGGTTGTGTTGACCGTATTTCTCAAAGTCTGTCTCAGATGCGTGCATACATACCAGTTGACTTTGCAAGAAAGCCAAGATCTTTGAGAGAACTGGACCGTTGGAAAGCTACCGAACTTAGACAGTTTCTGTTGTGTACCAGTTCTGTTGCTCTGGCACCATACTTAGATTGTGCTTTGTACAATAACTTTGTTATTTTATACAGGTATGTGCATTCTTGTCGGTCCTCAGCTGTGTTCTTTGTTTAACAGTTACGCAAGCATGCTGCTAACAACATTTGTAAAGCATGTTGGGGAGCTTTATGGAAGAGATGCCCTAGTGTATAATGTGCATGCCTTGGTCCACCTGTCAGGTGATGTCAAACTGCATGGTTTTTTAGACTCCATCTCAGCTTTTCCATATGAAAATTACCTCCGTACACTGAAGAAGTTTGCGAAAAAGCCAGAATTTCCCCTTGCGCAGATAATAAGAAGGTTATCAGAGGTTTAAGAAAACAGTACTGTTGAGTTGCCCTGTAAAGCTTTAAGAATGCAACATTATGTTGGACCTGCTCCTGATGGTCTTCAAGCAACAGCACAGTAGAGGGAGCTGCAGACTGAACATTGGTCAGTGAAAGTTTCCACAGGTGACAATGTTTTTGCTATAGGCAGAGACATTTGTGTTATCCATAACATTGTTCAGTCTGTGGAGGGAATATATGTAGTGTTTCGAGTTTTTACAGACATGGTCAGTTTCTTCAATTATTCAGTGAACTCAAATTTTCTCAGAGTATTTATTGTGTCTGAGCCTACAGGGCCATTTAGGGTAGCCAAAGCATCACAGATCTCTCACAAGAGTGTGCTCTTTCCTCACAAAGATAAATTTGTTGTCATGCCCCTCTTGTATACCCACAGTTCTTTTAGTTCTGGGATATAGGTGGGGGGTTGTGTAAAGTGAGGGTCTAGGAGGGTTTAGTAGAGAGAGACAAAACAAAAAAGACTGACTTGACAAAAGAACAGCTGAAGAGCTGCTTTACTACACAAAGGTTTCTGGATACTGGATACTGACCATGTGAGTATCCCCAATGAATAGTAATAAACTACTTGCTGAAGCCTATTTGAGACAACTTGTTCCATTAAAGGGATAGTTCACTTAAAAAAGAAAAAAAAAATCTTACATTTACATACCCTTAAGTAGTTTCAAACCTGTTTAAGTTTCTTTCTTTTGTTGAACACTTCTCAATTCCAGTCCTAACGTAATACTGCTCTGCATATTTTGCATGTCTCTTTTATGATTAGGATCATTTAATGCCCTTTGAATGGAAGATGTACCCTCCCTTCGAACTAGAATCATGATGCAATATCCTGTGATGTCCACTTTGCAGGACACTTACAGTCAAATAGAACAAGCATCTGAAGTGATAAGACTAAGAGATACAAAATGTGCAGAGTGGTGGTACACGAGGTCTGGAGTTGAGAACTACTGCATTAGAAATTTTGAAAAATGTAGGAAGAAAATACTGTGGAAGTCAATGGTTACCATCAACTGTTTGCATTTACATTTAGATTTAATAATTTAGCAGATGCTTTTATCCAAAGCGACTTGCAAATGATAGAAGCACAATAGAACAATAGAAGCAATTAAATCAACAAGAGGGCAACAATACAAAAGTGCAGTAGCAAGTCTCAGTCTAGTACAGTACACCTAGCAAGATTTTTTTTAATAAATAGAATAGAATAGAATAGAATAGAATAGAATAGAAGAAAGTGCTAGTATGAATTGGTCCAGTGCTGACAAAAGGTTTGTCTTTAGAGGTTTTTTTTTTTATATAAAATGGCTAAAGCTGGTTGAAATGAGATAGGCAGGTTTGGAAAAGGTTTGTGAGAGAGATTTTGTGCCTCTTTGAGATGGCACCCCAAGGGCAATATATTAGGGGTGCATCGATACTTGTATTCGTACCGAATGGTTCACAGGGTAAATTCCTGTAACTGTAAATAATTATCCTTATGCCCTACTCCCTTTGAGAGAGTTTAGACTTTGGAGTGAGCAGGGCACTTAAGCTGAAAGCATGAGGGGTATATAACTGCAGTCTGGAGATCTCCAGATGGGGGGCGGGAACTCGGGGTGGGCACTCCAAAATAGGGTGTGGCTTCCTCCCTTTGACAGACAGGCACATGACACGCAAGTGCAATTTCCCCCCCCCAATCCACTTCAGTGCAAACTCCGCCCCACAGCTGATTTTAAAGATTTTATTGGTTCACGGCTCGCGGGAGATTTCGTGGGTGATTCCCGTTTATATCATTAACCACTGGCCACGAGCTTTGGGGCTCTGCTCTCACTGAGCGTATTTATTTATATAACATAGCTTATTTTATTTGCGATGAACTACAAAGAATGTTTAATTTTTAGTTATTTTGAAATGTAAGTCAATCACAATAGGCTGAAACCCATAGCCAATGGGGAAAGTCTTTGCGTGATGAGACCCCACCCCATTTTGGAGGTTCTGCCCATTTTTGGAGATTTCTGGTTTGCAGTTATATATACTTGTAAAGCGTAACTGTTGCAAATAAACATACATTTTATATTTTAAAATATGTTATATAATACATAAAATTGAATATGTACAAAACTTTTTAAAATATAAAATGTATGTTTATTTGCAACAGTTATGCTTTATGCTTAAATTATGCCATTAAAACAGTGACACCTGCTGACAGACACCATGCTGTGTTGTCACGGGAACATGCCAGCTGAAGATAATGAGGAAATTATGTCGCTCCCTTTGCCAAGTGCATTTCAAACGTCGAGTAGGGCATAGGGATGATCACTTCCATTTGGAGTTTAAACCATAAACCGTTCGGTATGATCACACATAGCATTGCACCTCTAGAAAATATGTTGTGTTTTTTGAAAATGGCTTAATCGCATGCGAGCTCGTACAACCTCAAAAATCGCACTGTGTACGCCCGCCTTAAGTCTCTTAAAAAACATATATTCATTTAAACAAACAAAAAAAAGAGTCAGTGTTTCAATTCATTTCTCAATTCAAGACTTGTTTGACTATTGAAATCTCCTGAATGAATGATTCAATGACATACTTTTTTTAAACGGGCAATTGTCGCCACCTTCTGGTGGAAGAGGGAATAAGTGTTTATACCCAAACTATAAACTTTTATCCCAGCACTTCTGTTATTTAAATATCTGTAACACAGAAATAATGATTATAATGTGGTTGAAAAGACTGTTTGTGTTGCTCTTTCTGCGTTCACATTTACCCCGACCCTCTGATTCATTAACATGGGCAGCGACAAAACCTGCTTCTCACGCTCCACTGACACTCCCGATGTGAAATATTCCTAATAGACATAGCTACATCATTGTCATTCAGGAATAAGATCATGTGGATGTTTGAATCAAGATCTCCATATTTTAAGGATTAATCGTGCAGCTTTAATGTAAATACTGCAAAATGTTTTACAAGGATTTTGTCACGAGATCTTGCGAGATCCAATTGGTCTCGCGAGACATCAGGTCTCACCAGATCTCGTCACATCCCTAGTAAATAGACACAGGAAGTGCTCATAATACCACGTTTTATGAGTGGGAAGCGGGTGGGAAGCTGGTGGGAAGATCATTCCACCAGCCAGTATTGGTTAAAGAAAATGTTCTGGAAAGTCATTTTGTGCCTGTGATGGTACAATGAGGCGTCGCTCACTAGTAAATCTCAGACTTCTGGAGGGAGAGTAGATTGGTAGCAGTGAGTGGAGGTAGGCGGGCGCTGAGCCTGTGGCTGTTCTATATGCAAGCATTAGTGTCTTGGACTTGATGTGAGCCACAACCGGCAACCAGTGCAGGGACATAAAGAGAGGTGTGACATGGGCCCTTTTAGACTTGTTGAAGACCAGTCGTGCTGCTGCATTCTGAATCATTTGTAGAGATTGAATTGTGCATTATTGAAGTCCAGCTAGAAGACCACTGCTGTAGTCTGGGCTAGAAATGACCAGGGCCTGGACATGAAGTTGTGCAGCATGCTCCGTTAGGAAGGGCCTGATCTTTCTGATGTTGTGTAATGCAAACCTGCAAGATCAAGCAGTTTTTGCAGTGTGGAGCTCAGTCTTTGCCAGGTTGAGCTGTAGGTGATGTTCTTTCATCCAAGCCGAGATGTCTGCCAGGCAGCCTAAGATCCATGCAGCTACTGTTAGATCATCTCATTGAAATGAAAGATAGAGCTGTGTGTCATCAGCATTGCAACTGCAGGAGAAGCCATGTGCCTGTATGATGGGTCCCAATGATGTAGTGTACAGTATATGTAGAAGAGGAGGGGTCTAAGAACTGATCCCTGACAAACCCCAGTGACCAGTTGATATGCTTTGGATACCTCCCCTCCCCAGGCCACCCTGGAAGACCTGCCTGTGAGATAGGGTTCAAAATAGCGTAGTGGAATCCCTGTGATGCCCAGTGATGAGAGGGTGGACAGGAGGATCTGGTGATTCACAGTGTCAAAAGCAGCAGATAGATAAGTACTGATGATTTGGAATCAGCTTTTGCAATCCACAATGAGATGTCACTTAGGCTTTTTTTTTTGGCTCGTTGAATACCACACTCACTGCTGCATTCTGGATCAGCTGCAGAGGTTTGGTAGTACATGCCAAAAGACCAGTGTTTTTCAAAATATCTTCTGTTGTGTTGTGTGCTTATGAGGTGCAGTTTAACGTGTTAAAAATAAAAAAAAGTAAAAAAAAAACAAAAAAAAACAAAACAAAAAAAACATTATTTTTCACATAATTTACCTTTATTCTACACCGCTTTGTCCCGTCTCCTATGAATGTTCTGATGATTTCCTGGTTTTATGAAGCCCCTCCCTCAGAAATAAGCAATGGGCTCAGATTGGTTAGCTCACCTAGTGTGTTGTGATTGGCTAAAATGCCTAGTGCACATCCAGAAATGTCACGCACCTCACCTCACTTTTGTGAATTTTTTTAATAATACAAACTTTTGCCAGTATTTGTCGCTACCACAACAATCGCATGCGTGTTTATGTTTATTGTAGCTATTGCAGAGGGGGGGGTTCTAGACTGTACCAAAAGGGCACTTCAGCGTCGGAGCTCAAAGGGACAGGGAGAGAGCTTGTGAGAGAGAGATGCAGAGCAGAGTGTGTGCAGAGCAGGGGGACACAAGGATTGAGAACAGCTGCTTTAGAACATTGATTAGAATCGTTAGAAGACAGAATCATGATTCATATATGAATAGACTTTTTCATACACCCCTAGTTTTGATGGCATGACAAGCGCATTTAAAATCTTTTAATGCACGGCAAGCCGCTGATTGTCCCGCTTATTCCATGGTCATTTACCAAATTATAGACAAGTTAAAACTAGTATTGCTCTTTGCAACGCAATATTTGACCGAATATGTAAAAACGACAGTTATTGTCGACAGGTATGGCTTGTTAACGCTTTTATTCGATCGATCGAGAGCGAGAGAGAGAGAAAGAGAGAGATGATAGTTGTGTCTGCACATCTATCAAACAACTAATCTACAAACAACTAATTCAAAAATGGCAATTTTACCACCTCGTTGCTGAGGAATATAATGTAGCCATCTATGATCAAGGCTGTTTTATTAATTAGAATTGCAGGGAAGAGTTGACAAGTTTATGTATGCAAGCAGCGTAATGCGATCTCTGACCTCTCCCTCTCTGTCTGTGTGTGTGAGTGTGCACCTTTGTGTGCACACCATAGACTGTAAAAAATATGGACGTAGTGTCCGTGACGTCCGCCGTAGGTTTCTGAAGAGCATTTTTGAAGCTCTTAGTGGGCGGGAGTCGGCCGTCACTATCTTGGAATCGCGTCACTGCACGTCACTCCCGAATAATCGAAAATGGGCAAAGAGGCGGGACGTTGGTGGAGCTGGTTGCTGAAACCACGCCCACTTAGTGTGATGGTGGTGACAGCAGCGGCAATCCACCTGTCACTCAAGTGGCCACGTCCTAAATTATGCAGAACTTTAAGGCTTGATATAATTTAAACGAATGAGTTATAAAAAAAAATTTACCCCCCTCACAGTTGACAAAGGGCAAAATTAGCTATATAGACCAAAACTACTTTTTGTACCAGGCTGTAAACATTTTTTTTCTGCTGTAAAGTTGGGCATTTTAACATGGGGAGTCTATGGAATTGACTTGCTTTTGGAGCCAGTCTCTAGCGGCCAGTCAATGAATTGCAGTTTAAGTCACTTCTGTGTTGGTTTCAATAGAGAGAGTGGGAGGTTGTTGCTTGGTGCACACATTAATATAAAACAGTTATTAACTGAACTACCTGTGCAATGAACAGTTTTACTGCGCACCTGCCAGCCAATCAGAATCCAATATCCTGACAGACCATGGAATAAGTAAACTTGAGGGTTTGTGATGTCACCAACCCAGGAAGTAGTTAGTTGTAATCTCTACCAGCCGTATTTGTAGGCATTAAACTACAATATCTCTGTTTGCATTGAACTTTCAGCATTGTAACGGTTTATGCTCAAACAACAACAAAAACTAAACGTATTTAATAATGAACCAAAGAACCAACCACTGAATTTTGTAGTAGTACAACTGCAAAAACAGATTAATGGCCAGGAAAAAAAATATTTAGGGCTGATAAATTTTATATAATTTAACAAACAACATTACACACTAACTAAATATAAAAAAGTAAAATCACAGTCAACCACCCCTTTAAAGAATGTTGGTTTTATTTAACTGAAATTTAATTTTTTAACAGTAATTAATTATTAATTAAATTTAATAACAGTAATCTTAACAGATTACGTGTATGTTGTTCCTTGTGCATGTGTAATTTTAAATCTTTTGCAGGAAAAGGCAAGTTGGTAATGCTGGTATTAACAGAATTGATCAAAGAATGCAAATATATGGAGTGAAGGACAATGTTAAATAAGTGTTTCCAATGTTGTATATCATATGGATCATCTTTTAAAATATGTAACAATTTCTGCAACAACTTCTTTTTCAGATGTTTTTAGTTGTCGAATTTATGGAATCCAAGACTGTCAACATTATATCAGAATCATGGTTCGAGGATGGTGTCACTCAGTGTTTCCCACAGAATTTTGTGAGACTGTGGTGGTGGACCTCGGTCCCACTAGGGGGGTGTAGGGGGGCAATTTTGTACATTTTAAAGTTAAATTCATCTCTCTGGTGCACTCTGAGAGTTAAAAATTAAGATCTCCAAAACAGGTCAGTGTACAAACTAAACAAAGAAAGAAATCTGGTGAATTGACTTGTTCTTAAAGTTTACAGGGAACTCAGTCAGTTGTGATATAGTGTCTCAGTCTAAAGTACACTCACACTGGTCAATTTGGAAGCCAAACAAATTAGAATATTATAATAATAATAATTTTATATTATTATTCCTATGACAGGAATAGCCATATATTGTAAAATAATTGCACTGTAAAATAAATTAGTAAATAAATACTTATTAGTAATTAGTAAGTAAAATAAATGAAATAAAATTTGTATTTTTCAGGTATATTATTTTACCTTAATTTTTACCTTATTCTTCTGTAGGACAATTACAATACTTTTATCCTAATTTCTACACTTGCAAGCAGGACCTAAAACTAGTTTTGCCACATCTGCCAATGGCTGGTGATTTGAGAAAAACATCTGCAGGTGGCGCTTGTGAAATAGAGGGGAAAATGCCATCGAAACAACGCGCTTGCTCTGCTTGTACAGTATTTTCTGTGCGCGTCTGTTAATTTTAGTCCTTGCTTCCAGGAAATAAACCTATGAGCTTTTATTTTGACGGAAACTGCAGTAGAGCTTTTATTTTGGCGGAAAACTCCAGCTTCAGTGCAAACAGGTTTACAAACGCGTCTTATTACAAATCTAGTGAAATATTGTAAACATCTGCCCATTAAAATGTTGGAAATTATGCTAATGTGACAATGCGTAACTGGTTGCCGTTGCATTCTCAAACGCGCGCTAAACTCACGGCAAAAACAATGTTCACCGCATTGACTGTCAATCAAAGAGTCGCTCTGACTCTGACGCGGCAAACATCAAATCACGAACTGATCGTCTGACTCTGAATGAAGTGCGTGCTTCACAAACAAGCAGCGAAACAGACTTGATGAACGGATAAAACCATATAACGCTTAGTTCGTTTGACGGACACTTTTCCAAAGCGATGGCACGAAACACAACGTTAAAGACGTCTATGTTAAAATGACGAGTATAAATATTTTCGGTTTATTATGAAACTGTGGCGGGACAGATGAGACTGTGGCGGGCCGCCACACTCTAGTTAATGAATGGAAACACTGTGTCAACTTCATGGCCAAACCATAGAAGTGATGAACGCATAAACAGGGCTGATCGAAAAAATACGTTCGTGTCCCTCCCCTCAAGAGCTGGTGGTAAGGATCTGCTTTTAGAAACAACAAATTCTATTTTGTGTTGCAACGTTTCTAAAAAAAGTTTAAAATTCAAAATTTGTTAATACTTCTACGCCTTATGCTAACGCATATTACTAATCCAGGGCTTAGATTTAAAGTGGACGGAGCAGTGGTGTCAAAAGTAATCACATTCATTACTTGGGTAGTTTTACAGATACCAGGGTTTGTTTCTTTTAGAAGTTGGAAGTATCAAACTCAAGCTGCTTGCACTCAAGCAAAAGTGTAAAAAGTACTGGTTTCCAAACCACTTCAAGTATGTTTTAAAAAGTAACGTATGGGGAAAGCATTAAGGATAAAAGCTTAGGCTGTGCCACGGGCCTATTCTGTAACTAACACCCCATAAAAAAAGAAAAAATGTTGTTGTTGTTGTATTTTTTAACGGCCATAGTGATTATAATATTAATAAAATTTGGGATGCACTAGGCTACCTGTTTCAGCCGCATACTGTATATGGCAACTGAAAAAGAATGCATTTTAGTACAATGCAAATACATTAAAGAACCATATATGTGTACTACTGAGCATTAGCGTGTTTCATGGAGAAGAAGATATGATGACTAGTTGCCTATAAGTATTTTAATGGTGCAAAAAGTCAAACTTCAGAGGCATGTCATCAGTAACCTTTATTGGAATGTAAATGTACATCCAAGCTTAGCTGCAGGAATCTGTGAGGGCAACATACAAGAAAATTAGTGTACCCAGGGCAGGCTTAATAATTACCCTTGTATGGTTGTCTACAATAAACATTAGTGCTGTCAGAATGAATGATTAATCCAAAAAAAATAAAAAAAAAAATATATATATATATATATATATATATATATATATATATATATATATATATACATACATATATACATATTATGGCATGCCGTTCAGGAAATAATTATATTTCTAGTATGAAGTTTGAGTATATGGAACAAAACTCTGAATATATATATATAATGAAAATCTGAGTATATGAAATGAAAGTCTGAATATATGGAAAGTATGAATATATAAAATGAATGTCTGAATATATGGTATGAAAGTCAGAATATATAGAATGAAAGTCAGAATATATGGAATAAAAGTCAGAATATATATATATAGAATCAAAGTCTGTATATATGGAATGAAACTGAATATATAGAATAAAAGTCAGAATATATAGAATGCAAGTCAGAATATTTGGAATGAAAGTCTGAATATATAAAATGAAAGTCAGAATATATATAGAATAAAAGTCTGAATATATGGAATAAATGTCTGAATATATAAGATGAATGTCTGAATTTATGGAGCAAAATTTGTAGCTATTGAAGGAAATCTGATGCATTAAGAATGTTGCAATAATGGAAATATGATCCTCAAGATGATGTGATATAGACTTCAAACTGCACTGTAAAAAAAAACAAAAAACAATCAAAAAAAATGTTAAAAGTATTTAAGTGACAACTGGAATATTTTAGTTGACTTAGTTTTTTTTTTTTTTTTTAAAACAGTGTGTTTGTGTTGTTTGGAGTATGACCAGCTGCTGCTGCAAAAAAAGTCTTGTAGTTCAACAAAATATTGGAAAATTTCTGGGAATGACATTTTAAATGAATCACAATTCAAAAGCCTATTGCTCTGATAATGATAAAGCAAGCTATACATTATTCAGTGAGAATTGTTTAATTTGCACTTTCTTTCCATATATGCACACTTTCACATACATTCAGACTTTTATTCCATATATTCAGAATTTCATTCTATATATTCAGATTTTCATTCCATATATTCAAACTTTGATTCTATATATTCAGAATTTCATTCCATATATTCAGACTTTCATTCCATATATTCAGACTTTCATTCTATATATGTTCAGACTTTCATTCCATATATTTAGACTTTCATT
The DNA here is from genome assembly GCA_012976165.1 of Labeo catla. Lineage (NCBI taxonomy): Eukaryota > Metazoa > Chordata > Actinopteri > Cypriniformes > Cyprinidae > Labeo > Labeo catla. The sequence goes on along the minus strand of VONZ01002679.1, from coordinate 11,695 downwards.
CCATATATTCAGAATTTCATTCCATATGTTCAGCAACTCCATTCCATATATTCAGACTTTCATTCCATATATCTCAGATCCTTTCATTCTATATATATATTCAGACTTTCATTCCATATATTTAGACTTCATTCCATATATATTCAGACTTTTATTCCATATATTCAGAATTTCATTCCATATATTCAGACTTTAATTCTATATATATTTTTTCAGCCTTTCATTCCATATATTCGGAGTTTCATTCCATATATTCAGACTTTCATTCCATACACTCAAACTTCATATTATAAATATAATTATTTCCTGAATGGCATTCCATAACATATATATATATATATATATATATATATATATATATATATATATATATATGTCAACAATGTCACATTTAACTAGAAGATGTAACAAACACTTTGGACTCAATCCTGTATGTACAACAACAGGGTAAACTACATCAGTATCTTCATCAGTTAAGTATGGAACATGCGACAAAGGGTTACCAATAGGCTTTGTTCAGCCGCAGAAGCAGCTGGTTCTCAAAGTTCTTTGAGCCAGTGCATGCTCTTCTTGGCCTAAAGATCAGCCCTGCAACACTAAACAGTCTTTCACAGGCCGCTGAAGCAGGGAGTGCCGTATTAAGCTTAAGTGATAGCTGGCACACAGCTGGGAAGGACTTCAGTACCTCTACAGTGTCTCCTGGGCACCCCAGGTACGCATCCAACTGCTGGGACGCTTCAAGAGGGCCAGTCTTCTTCAAGGAGGAAAAGAAGTCCTCTTCCTCAGATGATTGGGAGCCCTCACTGATGTGATTCTCAGCCTGACAGTCCAGGTGGCTTCTTATACAGTCAAGGCCTGTGAAATTACAAAAAATAAAAATCAGGACAATTTAGACCATATGACAGTACTGTAATTGTGTATTGATAGTAAGTGCGTTAGTGTCATTAAATGTCATTTAAACTCATTTCGCTGTCTCCATAGAATTTACACGTATTAAGGTGAAGTTGAGAAGTGAGACATTTACCAAGTTTGAGGATATTTTTGTCACTTGTCCAGCAGGTCTTAAATTTGGGAACTAGAATGGCTGCGGCTATCAGCTCTGGATCTACAAGCATCTCGCCAAAGCGTTTTTCAAGGCCTGAAATAAGTGCAGCAATCAAAGGTTGACAGAACTTGGAGGCGACGTGAAGGTGCTGGAGCTTGGTCCTTAGCAGAGTTATGGTGGGGACCAACCATTCCATCTGCACACTGGTTTCTCCTTGAAGAACATCCAGTGCCTTTGCAACTGGGCTCATTGTCTTTGCATATTCTGCAAGAAATGAAAGTTCCACTGGAGTAAACCTGTACAAAGAAGAAAAACACAACATAGAACATTAAGCCTACTTGATGTAACAGCTTCAACTGAAGGAAATGATAATAACAAAAGAAAAATATTGCCATCTGAGACTTTTAGAAATATAGTTCTGTTGCTACAAATCACATCAATAGTAAATATGGGTACTGTATATTGGCATAGTGCATACAATGTGTTCTACAATATTCAAAGTATAAAACTATGACTTAATCTATTGTTAATCACAAGCACTTACTTAGGTGTATCTAGTTCACTGCAGACAGCTGCAAGGGCTCCTTCGCCTTGTTCTCTTGTTATTCTCACTATTCTTTCCACAGCTGAGAATAGTGAATTCCACCTTGTAGCAACAGGCCTTACAAGTTGGAGTTTGCAGTGGTCTTCAATTACTTCAGATGCAGTGGTTGATCTTGAACTTTTGTTCCACAGACTAGAGCATTTGGCAAATGTGGACCTTGACACGCGCTTGTACAATCTCTGCTTTTGAAGCATCAACTGTGGACACTAAATTAAGGAGGTGGCAGGCACACCGATGGTGCTTGGGTAGCTGGTATTCCAAGTAGTCATCTTCATCCAACGGGGCTCCGGCATCAACAAATTCAACACCCTCAATGCTTTCCTCTTCTTCATCACAATCATCATTTTGGCCACCATCATCCTCTTCTCCATCCCCCTCTCCTACAGGTTCAGGATTGTTGTTCTCATCAGTCTGCCCATAAACTCTGAAGGCTTTCAGGAAGTTTGATCCGTTGTCAGTTGTAGTGCGAATGATCTTCTCTCTGATATTGAATTCTGTGTGAATATCATTTAGGGCACCAGCCAGGGCAGAAAATGTATGGGACCCTTTAAGTTGCTTGCATGCCAGGGCAGCACAGGATCTCTGCATGGTCTGGGGGTTAAACCAGTGTGCAGTGACACCAATGAAACAGCGACGGTGTGCCGTCCAGCAGTCTCTTGTTGTTGCTATGTACTCAATTTCACTAAGTGCAGCTTTTAGTTTTCTTTTCATTTCAACAGAGGCCTTTGTGACTTTGTTTATAACAGTATTGTGTGTCATGACATTTGTATTTGGCTGAAGATGTTGCACAAGATCAATGAAGCCCTGTTGCTCAACAATGTGTGGTGGGTGCAAGCCTTGGACAATGAATTGGAGGACTACTTTATCCACACTTGCCTGGGACACTCTTTGCATCTCCCACAGCTTGGTTTGTTTGGAGGGTGGGGCGAAAGAACCTTCAGTGGATGACTTCTCCTTTTGAGGGCCGCTGAAGTAAGTTGCGTGTACCCCTCTAGGCGAGTGGGGTGTTTCTTCTGTGGAGAAAATGAAAGCACAGGCACAGATTGAGATTCATATTATATCTAGGACTTCTGCTGTATTAATGTCATGCTTGAAGTTCATGAATGAAAGTCAGCCTACAAGTTAGGGAGCACTTTCACTGGTCTATGCAATTATGTTGAGCAGACCAGACTATTGCCACTTAAAGCCATTTTAGGACCACAAGCAGCTGCTGGCATAACTGAAAAATAGCATTAAATTAACTTTAAACAGCATTTGGCTGATAGTTGGTAGTTGGGCCTATTACCCCATGCCCCACACAGGCATGCACACTCTCATACACAGACAGGATCATGACCATCCTTAGTACATGCTTTGTCAACCAGCTGTAGCCTATAGCTTTACACAATTAACTTTTAATTAAATATTAGATATAGTAATTATATAAGCTCAGATAACATTTGGTTAAAGTCGAATTTCAAATCTAACACAGAGCCCACCAAAGAAGTTTGCAATGTAAAATCACGTTCTGCTACCAAGCAAACCATAGCATATCTTAGCATTTATCTAGCCATAGCAAACATTGCAAATTTACAATTATTAGTACATTACTAGGTCACTACAATATTGTCAATAATCGACTAATAATAGCAAAAACTATAGCGTTGCACAAATAACTTATAAATATTGCATATAACAATAATATAAGCTAAGAAAACATTTCAAATCTGTCAATAATCGACTGATAATAACAAAATTCCAACCTACCTCAATATGCTTTTTCAAATTAGACGGGGAGTTTTTGAAAGCCATTAGCTCGTGGTACTTGGGTGCGCAGAGCTTACAGCGCATTCGAAAGGAGCTGTTTTTGCATCCAACCATTTCGAAAAATTCTTCCAGGTATGGCCAGGGATGTATAAGAGTTGGCTGGTCTTCCTGGCTACCAACCTCCTCACTGGTGCTTGTGACATTTCGCTCGAGTCTTGAATCTCTATCACGGACATCTTCGTCTACTTATCACAACGTTATCAACCGAAAATGCTAATTTATTCAAACGTCCTTGCTGGAGCGTGTGACGTGACGTCATGTGCAGGTGCGATGGATCGCGTACCAACCAATAGGGTGTCGGAATGGTATGTTTATACTTCTTATCCAACCACAATCAAATTCGCTCCATCCGGATGGCGCGATTTATCCGGATGTTTTTTTTTTTGTTTTTTTTTTGAAAAGCCGAAATAAAATAGGAGTAACGAGTCTATTTTCAAAATGTAAGGAGTAGAAAGTACAGATAATTGCGTGAAAATGTAAGGAGTAGAAGTAAAAAGTCGGCTGAAAAATAATTACTCCAGTAAAGTATAGATACCCAAAATTTCTACTTAAGTAAGGTAACGAAGTATTTGTACTTCGTTACTTGACACCTCTGGGACGGAGGGGATGTGTCCCCACCAATATCCTCCGACCATTGAAATGTCCCCACCAATAATTTAATCCACTTAAAAAAAAAATTGTGCTGTCAACATTAACCTAGACACGCAGAAAGGGATAAATCACGTTCTCTCCTTGAGTCCTCCCGCCCCCAAAACACATATGAACATTTTGATTGGCTGTGCCTTTCCCTGCTATCATGTGAGAGGCTATGGCTGCGTTCAGATACAAGCAGCGCCAAATGCAGTGGATTTTTTTTCCCGTGCAAGAAGGTGTGTTGGGTGACATACATGTGAGGATGGCGGCAGCAAAAAAAAAAAGAAGCTGGACATAAGGAGCTTTTTTTCAAAGAAAAGTGTAAGTCACTTCAAGTTCGCTAGTGAATCCATCGAAGTCCATCAAAGTAACGACAACAGTTAACGTTAATGCTAGTGGGGCTTTTTACCGCTTTGACGCACATTCATTATAGCAGGGCAGGCTATAGTCTGTGAATACAGACTTAAAACTAACAGCAGATTAAACAGCTAAATGTAAAAGTATAAATATGATCTCTGTCAGTTCTCCTAATCTAATGACGACTATTTGTCAGAAATCAGTCTTGTGAAAGAAACTGATATGCTACATACTAATATTGCCATGGCTAGAATTTTAGGTCCCCACCAATGTCCAGAGCAAATCTACGCCCTTGCATTAATCTACACAAATTTACCAGTCAGAACTAAGTAGGTTTAGAACAGAAGGAAACATTGTCACGTATTCGGCAATAGCTGCTTTTCACAGAAAAGGGGATAGTGTAGCACCATAAACTCCTTCTAGACAGACTATTATAAAATTCTAGAGACTAGTTCAGTAATTACTAAAATGGATGTGTAATAACGCAAAATGTATTTAATAGTGTATATTGTGTATGCATTTTTAACACAGTCATCATTTCTTGCATGTGAGTTTGCAGAAGTGAACAAATTTTGACAAACAAAGTTTTTTTTTTTGTTTGTTTTGTTTTTTTGTGAATTCTGATCAGGTGATTACCTTAAAGCAAGAGAGAAACTGAGGGCCTCACTGACCTGTAATACCTCTGAGTTACAAACAGATAACGAGCAGGAAGTCACAAAGAAGAGAAAAATTAAACCAAGGTTTCATATTCTGAGATTATGGCACCTATCTACCATTTAAAATACATTTAGAAATATATTTGGGCTCTTTGTAAAATGGATATTTTGTCTTGCAGTGCCACAAAGGGTCAAGTGTAGTATTGTGTAGACTAAATTTACAAGACTACATAGTGTAGGTTAATTGAATATTTAGTATGTCTGTTTGAGTACAAGCAGTGCTTATTCTTACAGCAATTTGTTCAAGTTTTTAACAATGCCAAAAAAAAACAAACAAAAAACATGGTTACTTGAAGTTTGTTTTGTTTGTTAGGCAAATCTTTGGCGATACAGACTCTGACAGTGAGCCAGAGGGGGGTATAAAGAAGAGATACCACACCCTCTTCCCTGGTTCAGTGCCACCGATTCCTCCACCTACTCCTGACGTTTCATCTAATGAAACTTGACAGACTTCTGCTGGACCTCTGCTAGACCCGAGGCAGACAGAATCTTCTTGTTTCCTTGGTAAATTTCTGTTCAATTGTTTTGTAGGTTATGTTTTTGTACTGTTTTTATGTTAAAACTAAACAGCTAGATATTAGTCAAGTCATTGTTAGTTATAAACCTAATTTTACATTTACCTGTAGTTGTTTAGCAGACACTTTTATCCAAAGTGATTTACAAATGAGGACACTAAAAGCAGTAAAAGGATTTATTAGTATTACAGTGAATTATTATAAAATGCTGTTGTTCACTTGAAAAAATGTTTCATATTCATGTTTCATAGCAGCACCACCTGTCCCCTTAAGTACATCTTGGATGCCTTCCTGTCCTTTCCGCCACTGCTCTGGCCATTTTCCAGATAGGATGTATTCTGAAGATGGTTATTACACAGGTACTTTTTTTTTTTTTTAAAAAAACAATTGTTTCTTTGCAAGCTTTGATCATCAGAGTCATTTCTTATAGGCAAAACCAATGAGCTTAAGAACGATGCCTTTCCTAGCCTCAGTGCCTCCAGTTGCAATGCCTGTCTCTCACACACCATCAAGCTCTATGGACCAGATCTCTGCCATGCCTCTGTCAGATGAGCATTCCTTTAGGCCCACATTGACTGGGAAAGACAGGCAATGCACCAATTCCTTGCTCTGGTAAAAGCCTTTCAATTTACAACATCCAATTTTTAAAATGATATATATTAAGAAAACCTTTATTTTTGGTCTTTAAATGTTTCCTTTACTTTTTTGTAGCTGCTCAGCTGCACATCCTAACATTGTTGGAACATATGAAGGAACAGCAAATGCAAGTTGCTATTGCTGTGAACAATCTTGCTGTGAGACTGGGGACAGAAACTCCCGTGGCTGAAATGCCTAACAACATCAATATTCCACTGACCACTATGCCTGAAGTTGAGGAGTTGGAGGAATGGCTTAAAGACTCAAGAAATGCACGTGCTAAACAAAACATGGTATGGTTTTGTTGTTGTTTGTATTTTTTTTCCATTATCTAAAGTTTGGATGTCAATTTTTGATCATTCCCATGATCAATCATTCTTTTATTGTTAACCTTAATACTGCAAAATGCGTCTATTGCAGTGGCACAAAGTCACCCGCATGGCAGGATGTGCAAATGCCACTCAAAATGCCAGCTTCCTCACCCAAAGGAAAGGGGGTTTAGTCTAAATAAAAGGCTAGTAGCAGGACTGTAAAATGAACAGATGTGATTATGATCATTTGATAAAATGAAGAGAGTGCGCCATAGTTATGTTTGGGATCATTTTACTTTGTTGGCTGTTTCATATCCAGTCACGAAGACCACTGCATATATTCATTTGTATGATGACAGCTGAATTGTGTAAGATGTTGCATATAGCTGTCACTGAAATTGTTTATTACTCTGAATATTTCTTGTAGATGTGTTGTGGTTTGCATCAGTTTTAAGGTTTACAAACATAGCTCTCAAACATGTTCTCTACACTACTATATACTCTGCTCTAACTGAAAATAACTAATTTTATATAATGTGTTTTTGTCTTTTCAGATATCTGCTCTGGGTGCTATTGGAGGACAAAACACCAAAAGAGTCACATGGAACATGCTTTCAAGGCTTTTCTCACATGCAGTAGCCAAACAAATAAACTGGAAAGGAGTCAATGGGAAGAAGTGCTTTAAGGAAATGCTTACACAAAGTTTGTTGATCAGTAAGTATGGTATAATACCAAGAAGTTGTAACAGTCAGCCGAGTAAGGCAGGCTACACGAATAAAGATCGCTCGTTAATCTCTCTTATTTGAATGGATGTAGGCAGAATAAACAAACAGTGTCAAGATTGTATACCAACCCAAAGTGTATTTACAGGACCAACACAAATACAAATATAGAAAAAAATGTCTATATATACACAATATGTAACGTGAGCGTTAGTAATGTCCAGAATAGTCTAATGTTTGTGTATGTGTGTACGTATGGATGATTTGCATCGGCCTCACCGGTGGGCATTTGAGTCCGAGAGCACGATGAAGAGCAGCGCTGTCCTGTAACGGAATCGCCAAGAAAACACAGTCCCATAAGTTCGTAATCCCAAGCGAGATTTTTCCACAAGGGCAGCATTTCCACGGAGGCAGGTAATGAGCCACAGACAAAGACAGCAGCAGATGATTTTAACGATCGTAATCCAACTACACGTACAGAGCGCTCCTGAACGCTGAAAAGCGCGCTTCTTTTATCGGAAGTGTATGATCAGATGTTTCTCGTGACATCAGGGGATTCCCTGGCGTAGCGTGGCAGAACTCTCGTGAGACGAGAACAGGGGAAACGACATTTTGCAGGGCAATACAAACAAGGGGATAAAATTACAACAGCTGAGACAACTAAATAAGCAAATTAGCAGTTTATCAACATCTTATAAATATCCCTCTTATGTGGCCGTGCTACAAAGTCAAGTAATAGACACCTTTCTAAAACCACCTCTATAATCTGAATAATCTGTATATGGTCAAGATATTACTTCATTAACTTTTTTGATGCTGCATGGCTAATATAATCACAAGCATCTACTATAGTGGCTGCAATCAGCTCCAATGACTGTCACAGCTGTAAACGGCTCCCTGTGCTGCATCGCTGAAGATAGGCGCCTAGTTTATTTTTGACAAACAATAATAATAATAATTGTCTTGCTATCGTTAGAGGCATCAGCAACAGGCAATAATTTTGAATATCATCGATACACAATACTATCATCTGTCAGCACAACCCTAAACTGTGTTTGACAGGGCTTTCAACACTAGCAATTTTGGTGTGCACCCAGGTTCACTTGATGTTTGTTTGGATAACACTGAACTCATGTGCACACCAGCAAACCAAACCCTAAAAGGGGTGGAACTTCAGGTGGTTATAGTATGGTTAGTTTCTGAGAGCAGTCATACTAAATCATGGAAGTGAGTCGAAGTGAGAGAATTTATATATTATTTCCACTTGCCATCAACATAATTTGACTCTTAATGTATGAATGTTTGAATCTCTGTATAAATTTGTGACAAATAGACACATGTCCCACTCTGTGTTTTAAAAACAAATGTATAAAACACACACTTGAGGCAAGATTTCCATCTGTGCCTTCATTACAAAGGCTCAAAAGTATCTGGACACTAAGTCTTAGCTACAAGTAGACTGCCTTTAGACAGTGAAGAGTTCAATCAGCCATCTTACTATTCCCTACCGGCAGAGAGCACCATTGACCGCTAAACCACTGACCTAAAATCACCCAATTTTAAGCGTATCAGTCACACAGGACTAGTTTTTAGGATATATGTATGTAAATTAATTTTTACTTAAAATGATATCTGCAATGTTCATCATCTTTTCGGGCAGGATAAGCGATGTTTTGAAATCGTTTAGGTGGGTGTGTCAGTTGCGCCCTTCCTGACACAGTTAACTGATCCAACACAAAATATATTTCTCTACGTAAGGGATTATGCAGAAAATATTAACAATGAACATATATCTGGTATTAATATCTGAAATTGATTCGAATATGCAATAAATAATACAATACAAGCATCTGATACTATATTGCTCTATGCTGTATTGAAATTCAAATCTTGGAAATAATGATTGATGTCTATAGATCTGTACCACCTATTTCAGACTCTTAAAAATGTGGTTAAATTAAGTGCCTTAAATTACAATATCTGTGTCACGAATCTGGTCAGTGCTCTGCGGACCACTCACCACCAGATGTCACTCTCACCTTTCCATTGCACTCTGACTGTTACTTTGCACTTCGGACTGCATCTCCCGTCCTCCACCGCACGGATTGCGTCAGCCCCCGTGACCAATCAGGCTTCCTATAAAGCCCCGGACTTTCCCAGTGCAAGTCACGGATTATTGTATTGTTGTATTCCCATTGTTAGCGTCTCCTAGTTTCTTGTTCCTAGTTCCCAGTGTTTTGTTTCTCCCGCCTGGTTATCTCATTTTTGACTGTCTAGCCGCCTGCCTTTTGGACTATCGCTTGTAAAGGATTATTCTCTTCGTCTTGCCTGCGTTTACCCTGTTGCTCCTGTTTGACCCTGCCTGCTCGACTATGTATCTGTCTGGTCCATTTAATAAAAGCTCGCAGATGGATCCGCTCGCCTCTTGTCTTTCACTCCTTGTTACAGAACAATCCGTCACTACAGGATCCAGCAGCTTCACCCCCGGACACCGACAGAATTCTTTGCAGAATCAAACAGAGATCACACACACTCGAGCAGTATACCCGTGAGTTTATTTCAATTTCAAACTATTCCACTCTCCCGGACTGTGTAAAAATTGAGATTTTTTGTGACGGCGTGAACCAGCCCCTCCGTACACAATTGAGACGCGAAGCCCCGCGCTCATCACCGGAGGCGTTTTTGAACTTTGCGTTGTTGTGTGTGGGTTCGCCGTGCACCGTGGGGATCGCGCAGAGGGAACGCGACAACGCGGTAATGGCGACCGCGCGTCCCACTCGCAAATTGGTGGTCATGCCGGATCACGACACCACAAACAAGTTTTCGCCTAGATCTCTCGTGAAATGGCGGCCGTGTCGGAGCGTGCTCTAGCTATGGCGGTGTCAGCTGAGTCCGTGCACAAGATGGCGACCGCGCCGCTGTGCACTCGCGAAGGGACGGTGACGGAGGAGCCCGTGCACAAAATGGCGGCGACTGCGATGCCCGTTCGCAGGATGGCGGCGGCGCCAGTGCGCGCTCACCAGATGGCGGCGACGGCGGAGCCCGTTCACAAGATGGCGGCGAAAACGGAGCTCCGTCACGTCACAGCTGCTATACCAGAGCCGTATAAAGTCACAGCTGCGTTTCCTGAGTCAAGTCAAGTTTCCGAGTCAAGGCAAGTTGCAGCTGTGCTTCCTGAGTCAAGTCAAGTTGCAGCTGTATTCCCTGAGTCAAGTCAAGTTTCCAAGTCAAGTCAAGCTGCAGCTGTATTTCCTGAGTCAAGTCAAGTTTCCAAGTCAAGTCAAGTTGCAGCTGTGTTTCCTGAGTCAAGTCAAGTCAGAGCTATCGCCCCTATCTCAAGTCAAGTTACAGCCATCTTTCCTGAGCCAAGCACTGTCAAGATGGCTGCCACGCCAGAGCCACGGCACAAGATGGCTGCCACGCCAGAGCCACTGCACAAGATGGCTGCCACGCCAGAGCCACTGCACAAGATGGCCGCCATTTCTGAACCTGTGGTCAGCACCTGGACGCCACCTGTGGTCATGATGGCCCATGTGCTGGACTCACCCCTAATGACGGTATGGGCAGCTAAAATGGCGCTCCTTCATGCCGCGGCGGCTACCCCTGGGTCAAGTCAAGACACAGAGTCAAGTCAAGACACAGAGTCAAGTCAAGCCAAAGCTGTTGTTCTCCATGAGTCAAGCCAAGACACAGCCGTCGTTCTCCATGAGTCAAGCCAAGTCACAGTTGTTCCCCACGAGTCAAGTCACGCTACAGCTGTTGTTCCTGAGTCAAGCCATGTTGTTCCTGAGTCAAGTCACGTTACAGCTGTTGTTCCTGAGCCAAGCCATGCTGTTCATGAGTCAAGTCCCGTTACAGCGGATCTCCATGAGCCAAGCCAGGTTATAGCAGATCCTCATGAGCCAAGTCAAGCTGCTGCTGTTATTCCAGAGCCAAGTCAAGCTTCAGCCGCTGCTCCAGAGTCAAGTCAGGCTACAGCTGTAGCCTCCAAGTCCAGTCAAGCTTCCAAGTCAGCAACGTCGAGGCTGTCGTTCCTGCGTCAAGCAACGTCAAGGCTGTCGTACCTGCGTCAAGCAACGTCAAGGCTGTCGTTCCTGCGTCAAGCAACGTCAAGGCTGTCGTTCCTGAGTCAAGTAAAGTCAATGATTTTCACAAACCAGTTCAAGTCACCGCTGGTCTTCATGTGTCAGATCAAGTCACTACTAATCTTCACGAGGCAAGTCAAGTCACTACTGATCTTCACAAGTCAAATCAAGTCACAGCCAATCTCCACGAACCAAGTCAAACCACAGCTGATCTTCATGAGCCAAATGAAGTTATTATTGCTGTTCCAGAGCCAAGTCACGTCTC
>VONZ01002678.1:0-41646 GCA_012976165.1 Labeo catla | reverse complement strand
TGAAGAACAACATGTAACCGTCAATCTACACAATGTACAATATGAAATACTGCAAGTTTAGTGCTTACAAACATCACTTAAACATCATTACACCCAGTAAAGAGAGCGCTAATTGGCTATAACATCTCAACACATTATGTTTTTGTTTTTGTTTTTTTAAACATGACATAGGTACCACAAAAGTATTACAAAGTCTACTATTGTTGAACTATGTACGTTACATTTAGATTTTTGATTTTTTTAATATTAAACTTTAATCTTAAATTTAATCTTTAAACACATTCTCAAAGAACTTTGATAATAACTTACTTCCCTCTTTGCTGCCTCTTTCAGACTGTGAATCTCCCCAGTCTTCCTGAGGTTTCGTCTGTGACCTTTTCAGTTTTCAAAACGAAATAAAAATATTATAAAGTGTATGTTGTACAGCAAGTTTCAACATCATTTGTTTTTATGACACACATTTTCATAATTCTGATATGAAGTCATTTTTAAAATCATAAATTATGCTTGGTTCGATTATTAATAACTATCTACTAGTCCAGTGGTTCTCAAACTTGTTATACCAAGTACCACCTCAGAAAACAGTTGGTCACCATGTACCACCATGATGACCCTCAATGACATTAAAATACAGTAATGTAGTAGGTCTAACTCTTCAGCTACAGCTCTGCACAGTTCAAAAACGAGGCTCCAAACTTTGAGAACCACTATACTAGTCTCTATGAGTAACTGAATTGTGAAATACAGTCCTGTAGATTACCTGTCTTTTTCCCCGTGTGTTCAAAAAAGGCTGCTCGTATGACTGGCAGGACTGGGCTGACAATATTGATTTCTCAGTTTAATAAACTGAAAACTGAACTGATTGTTAAATCCTAAAATCGATCTTTTGGTCAATGCTGTTTTCAGCTGATGCAGGAATAAAATGTCACTAAACATTATTTGTATCAGGACTGACGTCCAATAATCACAGCAAGCTTTGGCCTTTGTTACTTCTGATAAGAAAAAAGTCTCAGCTTTTAAATTCTATCATGAAGCATCTGTTCTGCCTCTGGAAACATCAAGTGATGATCAGAAACACATTTACAGCATTTATTTAGCATTTGGTCAATGACATTTCCCATATTAAGCTAATAAATAATTAACATGAATTATTTTCAAAAATATTAACAACAAAGTTGTGGAGAATTGAAAAATGAGCATATCAATTAATTTTCTTTTTTTTATTCTATTTAACAAATGATAAAAGCCTTATTGATGTTCAAAAAGGAGGAGTGTTTCATCATCATCATCATCATCATCATTATTTCGCTCCTCTGGTCCTGCTGCTGAAAATAAAAATCATGTTTTAGTTTTCATACAATGAATTTCACTTTTAAAACAAACAAACAAACAATTCGTTGGCAATTAATACCAGACAGATTGAACCAGTAGTTCAAAACCAGAGCATGAGAGCAGGACAGAGCCTTTTATTGTGTTTGTTTATGACTGAAGAATAAATAAAAACTTAATATTTGGGGTAAAAAGTTTCATTATTAGTTGGGCTAAAAGCACAATAATGAATATGATAAATAACTGAGCGAATTTTTAATTTTTTGACAAGAAATGTAAGAATCAGATAATCAGTATAATTTAAGATGGGTGTCTGGCATTTGAAACACATTTTATAATAAAACTATCAAATTTATAATATTATATTAATCGCATATAGTAATAAAGTATAGTTCACAATAAATTCATGATAAAGTATTATAGGATTTCCTTCATGCAGTGTATGAAGCTTTCACAATCTTTGTTTAGGCTGCATTCTTCTGTATATTGTTCAAATGAATAAATTTAAGTGTAAAGTTTTGTGAACTATTTTATCAAGATAAGCAGAATATGGAACAAATAATAATTAAGTGATTGAACAAGTATTAACTAGCTATTTACAAAAATAAATTAATAAATAAATACAATAACATTTTTACGCAAAACTTTCTCAGATCAGTAAATTTTATGACTAATACAGTAAATGTTGTATTGTATTATTATATGTTTTATGTTATCAGTTGTGGAATCCAGTCATTAATTATACATTTGAGGCAGTTTTAGCCTGTTTTACTGAGTATTTTTATTTTATGCAACGTTACACATAACTATTGTTATTATTAGTTACTATTATAGGTCTGACATATATATTGCATTTATACATTATACTGTAGGCTACGTTTTAATTCCCTGCGACACACTACAAACATGATGATCTTACAGAACATGATGCATTGCTGCGTCTGTCATAACTGAATCATTATATAATTTTGGAGACAGTGGCTATGTTTTTATTTATTTACATCAACTTTTTTCTTTTTTTCACAGTCATGCTTTAATGGACATTAATATAAGACAATACTGCAAAAATTAATTCCGCATTATTGTTATATATATATATATATATATATATATATATATATATATATATATATATATATATATATATATATATATATTTATTGTCGAACATTCCCAATTTTCTGATGCATGTCCTTAATGTAATTTTATATGTTGGTATTAATTTAGCATTTATAATGCTAATACTTGCATTTAAAAATAGGAATTTCAACTGAAATTGACATGGTTTCTAGAGAGCAAAGACTTGTGAAAAATAAATGAAAGACAAAGTCTGTTTTTGATAATCACTAGTCTAGTGATTGTATGTTATTCTGTGTTGTCATCATTTTTTTTATTGCAATATTAACAAAAAAAAGATTACAGTACGTACAAAACATACAAAAATCTTTTCAATAATAAACAACTTATGGTTGTTAACAGAAATAGAACAATTCTTAAGAAATAAACAGCAGGGAGTAAAAATGTATTTAAAAAGTTTTCATCATTCAGGCTGTGTATTTTAGCTTTAATGTACGTTTTTTTAAACAAAGCAGCTGATATTTGCCACAGCGACAGCAATAAGCTAGTGGACTGCAGAGTCACTTTCACTCCAAAATGGCGGAAGCTGCTGCTGGACGCCGCTGTTGCAATGGAACGTTCTATTGGCTTTCACTTCTTGTCAATATAAACTCTTTGTTTAAACGACGCGGCGCTGAACGTGACAATGTTAACTGCGTCGGGCTAACACTAGCAAAAACACTTTCATCGCTCCGGGTGTATGATGGGGCCGTTAATGTTACATTTATATTGTTACATAATGTTACATGTGTTATTATAGGGAATAAATAGAAACTGTTGCTAATTTTGTTGCTATATAACAAAATGTACAATTATTCAAAGAGGCCATGTTATCAAGACGCCCCCATGGCTAAACGATTGGAAAATATATAAAATGACAGATTAGTTGGCTAATTAAGTCATAGATTCTTCTTATTATTTTATTAAATTACTTAAGTACTATAGTTGTTGTTGTCTTTAAAAAAAAATAAAAAAAACGAATTAATAAATCAAAGCAAATGCATGTTAAGAATAACTAACTAGTAGCTTCAAAACATACATGCAAATATAAATATTACTAATAACATGATAGACGTTTACTCTCTTCTAGAGAGAGGAGTTCATCGATGGTGCCACACACATCAAGTCTAATCTCCTCTGCTCGCTGACCAGTCCCATCACCCAGCGCACGAGAATAAAGTTCATACGTGGCGGCTACTGAGCTCCTCATTGCTTTCATCTCACTCTCCATGCTTACTAGTTTTTGTGTGAGGAGGCTCAGGAGGTTTTCTGAGGAGAATCGATATTGTTTTATTAAAATGAAGGGATGTAAAACCAAGACTTTCAAATTAAGTTCTGCATATGTATTCTTTTCATATTCATCATAATCCTCAGCCTTGTCTTAAAGGGATCGTTCACCCAGAAATGAAAATTCTGTCATGTTGTTTCACCCGTAAGACCTTTGTTCATCTTCAGAACACAGATTAAGATATTTTTGATTAAATCCGTAGACAGCAGTGTAACTGAAACGTCCCCTCAGTGAATCAAGTGAGATAGAGAGATGTGCAGAGCAGGAGATGAAAGGAACAGGATGAAGAACTGCTGCTTCACAACATTTTGAAACTTGTGAATCCATTAGAATCGTTAGAAGGCAGAATTGCGATTCATATATTAATATTTTTTTCGTACACCCCTAGTTTTGACAGCATGGTAACAATTCTTCCTCTTCTCTAAAGCAGCGCAGCATAGCCTTGCCATGTTTGTTGCAGGTTCCTGATGCAGGGTTTATGTAAATTTCAGGGTTTGTGATGTCACCAACACTGGAAATAGCTCGCTGTACACTGTAAAAAAATCCGTAAAAATACAGTACAATATACCCTAATAATTACAGGAAATTTTCCGTTTTTGGTTTTTACAGGTGTTTTTCCGTACTTTTGAACTACGCTTTGCATTGTGGGAGCAAGAACATTGGTGGCTTAGATAGGCGCGAAAACAGTGAAGAGAAGACGCGGAGAGTTTCTCGGTCAAAGTTTCATTTTAATGTCGGCTTTCGAATTTGGGAAACATGTTTTTCATATACACTTCGTGGTAAAGAGTTAAATATCACATAAATTGTTTACGTAAGGTTAACTTAGTTGCTGTCTGGCTTGTTTGGCAAATGAACGTCGGAGCCGTCGCACTCAACATTTCTCTTCATATCGTCACACATCTTCCTCGTGGAGTTTTCTGCCAAATGAGGTAAGTTTTGACCTTTTATTGTCTGTTTTACGCACACACGGAAGATAAAATGCAAAACACAAACTAATTCGGTAACATTACTAGCAAGCTGTCTGTGAAGCGGCTGTGTAAACAGAGGCGTCCGACGCGCGGTAGCCGCGCCAGAATGCCGCTTCAGGTCGGCGGTCCTGTAACGTTAGCTCCTCGAGTTATCTGTCGCACTCTAATGGACAAATGCACATGACATTATGTCAAAATGACCGTTGTTTCCTTCGTTTTCTTTTCTAATGACAGGACGTGATTGCTGCTGTACTGTGAATCTCAAGCACACCTGCATTCTTATCATGGGTTTGTGTTCTGTTTTATTAACAGTTTTATTTAACATTAGTGTTAAGTATCAGAAAGAAAATAGTTGAGTAATTTATTATGTGGACTTTCACAACAATGTGAAGTTGTTTGCTGTCTGATGCGTCGGAAGCCACGTCACAGACAACGTGCTAACGTTACCAAAATGACTGGATTGATTACTTTTGCATGTTATCATCCTTGTGTGTATAAGGTGTGTTCAAACTGCCTGTCATTATGTATATGGTAATTTTGTAATGTCTTTTTTTGTTTAAGGTGATGGGCAGTTCAAGATTGCTGTCCTTCAAGAAGTTAATGACCACTGTTGTGGTTGTGAGCTACAAATACCCAGAAAAGGCGGCACTTGCATTGGAATTCATACAGAAGTAAGCAACACGTATGTTATAAAAAGTGAATGAAGCATTTGGTCGTGTTGCTGTTTATTTAGTTGAAAATAATGAAGTATATTTTAGGACATAGTTGATTTGACAAGCTCATATGACCGATGCAAATGGAGGCTATTGGAAATGTAAGTTAAGCAATGTGTAAACAATTGGAAAGTATTATGGATTGCAGTTGATTTAATGAACTTAAAATACTGTATGACTACTTTTCCACTCCAACCTGCATATTACTCTGTAGTTCAGTTTAATTCATTTCATTTTTTTGTCATATCCATTTCTTTTAGAATTTTCCTGTGAAGAAATCCTGAACGTAGACAATCAATAGAGGGACAGAAAGTACCCAGATTTAACTAAAAATACTCTTAATTTGCGTTCTAAAAATGAATGAAAGTCTTATGGGTTTGGAATGGTATGAGGCTGAGTAATTGACTGAATTAACATTTTTGTGTGAACTATCCCTCTAAACAATATTGTTTTCTCTTATAAGAAAAAAAAAAAAAGTTTTGAGTCTTGACTGTTCTACAGTTTGAAGTTTAAATTTTGTGACCACTTTTTAGTACAACACCTGTATTGTACAGAGGCTCATGTTTTCTTTTTTTTTTTAATCTGTCCGTTACTGTTTAAAGCTAAACTGTCTTTTACAATACAGCCATTTTGCCTGAGTCGACACATTGTTAAATGAATTGAGTATTTGATATTGTTTAGTCCTAACCCACTTAAGGCAAACAAAAGCCATTGAATGCACTTTTAAGAATGTTTACATGAAGTAAAAATAAACCATGTTCAATTTGTATATTGTGCTGGATTTATTTATATTAAAAAAAAATATATATATATATATATATACACCATTAAAACAGAAAAAGTCCTGTTTTTTGTTTTTTTTTTTACTGGTGGCAGACTGTAAATTAACAGACCGTACATTTACGGTACAAAGTCCAGGTAATGAGCTGCCAGCACTTTTTCCGTTTTTTTACGGAAGTTTTTTTTTTACAGTGTATATAGTAGTCAACATTTGAAGTGGATCAAAACCTTTGATCAAAGTTGTCCTAAAACCAAAACAATACCTGCTTTTGTCTTAGGACAACTTTGATTAACTTTTTTGATCCATTTCAAATGTTGACTACTGTATATACACAATTTTTCTTAAATTGAATTATGTCCTTCTTGTCATGCACAAGTTACGAAGCAAAAAGTACAAAGTAAGTCTTACTGTCATATCAGCCATGATAATTCTAGTCTGCTAATTAAAAGGTTGCTTATATGTAAATCTAACAATTATTCATGAGATGCTGAACATTTGCTTGTTTAATTAGTGACATTTAGCCTATATTTTAAAAACTTTATTTGAATATGGCAACATGATACCTTATTCTACAATATTTCTATTATAAAATGACTGACAGAGACTTGTCAGTCTATCAGCCAATCACTGTGGGTGTAGTTAGTAAACTTGTTGACATCATCCATAGCAACAAGAATATCAACAAAAATTAAAGCTTAACAGTTTAATGTGAGAAAAGAGGACATTAATATTAGTATTGTAATTTTTGTTTCATCATTAAATTTGATTATTTATGTAATAATCATAATAAAATCATAATTACCATTTATTAGTCAAGGACAGTAGGTGAATTTCCATTAAAAATTTGGGCAAAACTTTTGATATATTTTATAAATCTGAATTTTATGTCCGCAAGGTGACATTGCGGTGACATTTCCATTGCGGTTTTGCAGAATTTTCCTTTTTCGAATTGGCTGAAAAACTACCTCATGTGAGCGTAAAAAACGAATTTTTGCAAACTTGACATGCTTCTATTAGGCTTATTTTCAATTTACAATTTCAATTTGCACAATTTGATGGGTAACGCGGAATGTCAAGGAAATTTGGATGAATTAATCAAAAGTAGGTCATTACAGAAATAAATGTACTACATACTACTAATAAAATGATTCAAATCTTATCTTTTAATTGTATCTTATCTTATCTTTAAATTGTAATAGTAAATCTTTATTTGACAAAAAATAAAATTTGTTTAATTGTCATTAATTAAAAGATAAATTAAATTAATTCTTTATGCCTTTATTTGATAACCAAATACACAATTACACAAAACTGAATTTCTGAGAAAAATAAACATTTCACAACGCTATTGTAAGAATAAATGAAACTTATTTTTATGCATTTAAATAATTAGACATGCTAGAACACAGAATTTGGTAACAATGAAACATAAGGTGGGCAAAAAAAGAACATTTCATAGGGCCCTAAACATGTCATTTTTGATAAACTTTTAATAAACTGATGTTAATTTTTTTTAAGTTTCATGATTTTAATTAATTAAACATCCTTTTGATTAATACAATTTAATTTAGAAAAATTAAAACGCACAAAAAAATGGAATTTGGAGAAGAAAAAACAATGGAATTCAAGAAAAAATAAAACGGATTTCATTCGCCCTAAATACTGTAGCTCAGCATAAAAATCATTAGACCTATAGAAAGTCCTCATAATGATAGATGTGCCAACATGTGTGTGCAAGTGTGCACATTTGTGTAAGCTTCCCAACACTGTAGACTGTTTTTGCTAATTACTCTTGCTGTGTCCTCCAACCCATAACGTCTCTCTACTTCCTGGAGAGTTGGTGGGTTGGTGTAAACGTTTTCTCTGAAATTCATCACCCTAGCCCTTGCTTGAGCTTTTTTTTGTTATTAAATAACATTAACTCATTATATGCATTTATCTGCATGTTCTATGCATCTGTGTGAATGAATGGCTACGTAAATCAATTTCACATAGCAATCGTGCTTTCAATGTCTGCTGTCTATGAAGGTAAAACAGTTGCAAAACTCCAGAGCTTGCTGATTCAAATGTGAGAACTTGTCGATATTTGTACGTGTAAGTTGAAATTTATACTCACAGCTCCAACATGAGAAGAGACATCTTTCGATTTGCTCACACAATGATTGAATCACCTGTGTTTTAAAGTCAAAATTACAGATTATTAATTAAAAATGTGTAGAATGACATTCACAAAGAAAATGAGAGACACAAATGTGTACGACATCATTACTTTTGCACTTTACTTCAGTTTCGCTGTACAACCTCAAGCTGGCGCTTTGACTTTTGCTGCTTCTTCCGTGATATTCCTGAAGCAAAACTCACTTGTGCACTTGACTTGAGGTAGAGCTACACACTGTTAAACAGAAAACACACTGCATTGTGAGGACAAAACAGTTTCTCAGGACATTGTTGTGAAATCATAGGAATTTTAGTTACACCATACAGTATGTGAACCAGAAAACACACTGCATTACAAGGACAGAATGGTTTGCCAGGACATTGAAGTGTGTAAATGATTATTGAACAGTAGACATATAACTGTTATAATGTCCTGTTAAACCACTCTGTCCTTTCAATGCAGTGTGTTGTCAGTGACATCAGTAAGGTTTGGTCATTGTAGCTTTGCATGGTAAAAAAACATATAGTGAGACAGATGTGAAGGTAAAACGGTTGTAAAACTCCAAAGCTTGTTGATTTGAATGTGAGAACTTGTTCGTACAAGTTGTTGAACTTGTTCGTCACTCGTTGTTATTCGTACTCGTAAATTGAAATTTACACTCATAGCTCTGATGTGAAAAGTCAAATCTTTCGATTTGCTCACACAATGATCAAAACACCAGCAAGGACATCGATAAAATAGTCCATGTGACATCAGTGGTTCAACCGTAATTTTACGAAGCTACCACAATACTTTTTGTGTGCAAAGAAAACTAAAAATAATGGCTTTATTAAACAATTCTTCTCCTCCAAATCACATATTCTACCATTATTGAGAGCACAACTAATGCTTGTCATTCCTCTGCAGGAAAACAATGTATGCGCATGTGTCGTGGTCCTCTCCAATATGTGATCTGGAGGAGAAGAATTGTTATCAATTCTTATTACGTTTCAAGGGCCTGGGAACATTTTAGTTGCATGAATGAAGTCTTAAAGGTTTGGAACGACATTAAGATGAGTAATTAATGACAATTTTAATTTTTGGGTGAACTATCCTTTTAAATGAATACAAGAAAATGAAATCAATATATTTGTATTTTTATTAACACTAATAATATTACACTGAGAAATACTAAGATTATTAAATGTAATGGCCCTGCTCAATGTTTTCACTAAAAGCTGTTTGCCTGGAAGCATAGTTACCAGTTGTGTTATGTGCTCGCTTAGTGAAAAACGACACATTGGGGAAAAATAAAAACTGTACAAATATATCTGTGGTCTAATAGATTTTTTGTAACCTATGCCGTTGTGATAATTGTGTTATCCTCAGTTTCTAGTGTAAATAAATGTAAACAAATGTAGGCTTGAAGTAAAAGACCATCCAAGAATTATATGAAGTGTTTAAACATTAATTATGCTTTATTTATAAGCAGTTGGTTCAGCTCAGAGCCATTGAGAAACAGAGCTGCGACACTCCCATGGGCCACAGGAACTGAGGAATGAGGAAGTAAAGCTTGTCATAGAGCGGCCGACAGTTTCAGAAAAAAACAAAACAAAACAAAACAATAGTTCCATTTCAGCTGGAATTTTAACATTAATTGACCTCTTGAAAATCTCACCAGTAGTGGTATTTTACAAAGCGTGTTATAGTTAATGTTTATCGATAGATAATAGACAGTTATATTATAATTGCAGATAGATACCGTGAGAAATACCTTTATAGCAAACACAACCAGACACTAGCTGTCATATTTTTAGGTTTTTAGTCTTTCAGTCTTTCTCTCCCTGTAAGAGGTTCGCTAAATGCAACTGGTGGCCTTGTTATTTTAAACTTTTTTTTTTTTTTTATTGTGTTAAATTCTGTATTTTCTTGCCTTTACTAATATTCACTGATGTTGTATTCTTATGTGAATATCATAAAATAACAGATGTCGTTAATTAACCTTTTTAAATTTAACATTTTAAAATATCCAAACTTATAAAAATTAAGTGTTTGATAATGTCTAAGTGTACATTAAAATACAAAACTTTAACTAACTAACTAACTAAATAAAAGCAGTTATGACCAGAAATACTCTTTTGAGCAACTAGAGCAGAACTAAATACTAGTGGTGTCAAAATTAGCACGTTAACGCAGGCGATTAATTTTTTTCATTTTAACGCATTAAAAATATTTAACTCAATTAAAGCAGGGGCAGGGCGAGGTCACCCCACACACGACTGCTAAAGAGTTGTGTTTATTTAGACGTGGAACGTCTTTACAAGCACATCAAACAGCAGACGTTTCAGACACTGCTCCAACCTCACCTCAGCACCAGGCGCGAGTCAAACGAGCAGGAAAAGGTACCGGTGATGAGGAGCTTCAGCAGAGCGTCAGTGAACTGAGAACATCAGATGAGATGTCGTCAGGTCATATGCCAGTAAAAACGGATCTTTCCGTCCTGACAGACGTTATACTGTGCCGGTGTGCTCTGTTTTAGGCTACATTAAAGAGCTGTATAATATTCAAACCCAAATGAAACTACGACGAGTCTGCAATGTCATAGTCATGTCATCAGTTAAGACATTAAGTTACAAAAAGGTGATTAAAGCTCCTTAAAACTGTGCATGTAGACCAAGTATTTACTTTTTATGAGACACATTTAAAGCAGTGTCAGATCTGTTTTAAAACAAATACTAAAAATGTACTTTATGCTCTTTCTAGATTGAATGTGAAATTATTTCAATATAAAAGTATAATTAAATTAGGTGTGATTAATTGCGATTAATTTCAGAAAACATGTGTGATTAATTAGTCAATTTTTTTTAAATCGACTGACACCAATACTAAATACATGCATTTATTAAACAGCCATACAGGCATCTAATGGTTAAACCATGGCATTGAATAGGAATATTATCATTCTGGCCACCAAATGCCTATAATTTGGCTCCTGGCACTGTAAATATAAAAAATGTTTTGTCTATTTTGACCCTAAATATCAAACTAAGGGCAATATACATACTAAACATATTAGAAAATGTTATACTTTAAATGGTCAATCATGCAGTTTCCCTAGGGGTGACGATGAAATTTCCCCCCACCGGTTAATGACATGTACCAGCCGTGGTGGGGTGGGGGTTTCCTCTTTTCCTCTTTTTCTGCGTTTAAATAAGCTTATAAATGCGTGCGTATTATACTTTCACTTTCAGTTTTGCGGGAATTGGCAATTCGGCGTCAATTGTTTGAATGGACGACAACGAAGTACAAAAAATAATATAGCTGCAAGCAGCAATTACCGGGGTTCGAGCATATAAGGCCTTTTAGGTGGTATGCCAAGTTGTTCAGAATGAGAGGATATATCATGCAGATGTAAGTGTAAGATCTAGTGTTTGTGTGAATAAATGAGCATTTTTTAACAATTTTCAGACCATTTACCATAGAAATCTTGTTTTTAAAGCCTTTTCACCTGTTATAGCGCCACCTATACTCCAATCTGCATGAAACTTTGCATGCTTGTTAAGAATCATCTGACATATGTTCTCACCAATTTTTGTAATGTTTTGAGTTTTTGTTTTGGTTTTATAAGCTTTTGGGTATATGTGGCCACGCCCCTATTATAAATGGCCACATTACAGCTAAACGAAGGACAAAATGCAACATTTTTTTGATAATTATTGATCTAGAGAGTCCAGAGAATATGACTGCAGTGGTTTGATCGAGATTGAGTGAAAAACCTAGGACTAGTTCGCAAAAGTAGGTTTTTCACATATTTGTGAATAATTAATGAACGGTTTGATTGACAGCAATGGTTCTTGAGGCAAAGTTGCTCAGCATGAGGAGATCTATCAAATGATATGCATATTGTGTGGATATGTGAAACACCACGTGTGTACAGAGGCAAAAAACTTGTTAGCACCAACTAGTGGCCGATTTCTTTTAAAATTCTTACAGATCTTTAGGGCCATGAGTCGAACATGCCCAGTGAGTTTCGTTAAGATTGGCCTCCATTAACCTTGTCTAATAGGTGCTCAAACTTTATTGGTCGATTGCAGCCATGTTTTTCAAGATACACAAATGTCCTCATAGACCCTTGTGCCCCTTTGGTCCAAGAGACTGCATACCAATTTTCAAGTCAATCGGACTAACGGCAGTGTATTTATAGCCAATAATATGTTTTTTCAGTTTTATAGCGCCACCAAGTGGTCAAGCTCCGCAATTTTTTTGATTTGACCAAAGATTAAGCTTATACATATGTGTACCAAGTTTGGTGAAGATATCTCATTCCTTTCAAAAGTTATAGCCTTTTTACTAAAAGTGGCCCCGCCTCTTTTGAACGTTTTGGCGCCCCTTTGCGACTGTGAGTCAAAAGTTTAACTTTTTTTTCATAATTATTGATCTAGGGAGTCTGGAGAACTGTGCTGCAGTGGTTTGATCGAGATCGAGTGAATAACCTAGGACTAGTTCACAAAAGTGGGTTTTTCACATATTTGTGAATATGTAATAAACGACTTGATTGACAGCAGTGGTTCTTGAGGCAAAGTTGCTCAGCATGAGGAGATCTATCATATGGTATGAAGTTCTAGTGTTTCTGTGATTATATGAGCATGTTATAGCAATTTAAAGCGATTTACTTTTGAAATTTTGTGTTGTTGAAGCCTTTTTAACTGTCATAGCGCCACCTATGGTCCGATCTCCATGAAATTTTACATGCTTGTTAAGAGTCATCTGACACATGTATTCTCCAACTTTTGTAAAGTTTTGAGTTTTTGTTTAGGTTTGATAGGCTTTTGGGTATATGTGGCCACGCCCCTTTTCTAAATGACCCCGTTATAGCTACCCAAAGGACAAAATTCCACATTTTTTTGATAATTATTGATCTAGAGAGTCTGGAGAACTGCGCTGCAGTGGTTTGATCGAGATTGAGCGAAAAACCTAGGACTAGTTCGCAAAAGTAGGTTTTTCACATATTTGTGAATAATTAATGAATGATTTGATTGACAGCAATGGTTCTTGAGGCAAAGTTGCTCAGCATGTGGAGATCTATCAAATGATATGCATATTGTGTGGATGTGTGAAATACCACGTGAGTGAGGCACGTTACAGAGGCAAAAAACTCGTTAGCGCCAACTAGTGGCCGATTTCTTTCAAAATTCTTACAGACCTTTAGGGCCATGAGTCGAATATGCCCAGTGAGTTTCGTTCCGATCGGCCTCCGTTAACCTTGTCTAATAGGTGCTCAAACTTCATTGGCCAATGGCGGCCATGTTTTTTGAGATACGCCAATGTCCTCATAGACCCTTATGGCACATTGGACAGAGACACTGCATGCCAATTTTCAGGTCGATCGGACCAACGATTGCATAGTTATAGTCATTTTTATGTTTTTTCCACCTTATAGCGCCACCAAGTGGCAGAGCTGTGCAATTTTTGTTATTTGACCAAAGATTGAGCTTATACACATGTGTACCGAGTTTGGTGTAGATATCTCATTTTATTCAAAAGTTATAGCCAAATGTATGAATTTGCTAATATTATCATAGAACGTTTTGGCATTCCTATTCGACCGTGAGTCAAAATTTAAACTTTTTTTTTGATAATTATTGATATTCACTGTCCAGAGAATATTTCAGCAGTGGTTTGGTTCCGATCCATCGAAAAACCTAGGACTAGTTCGCAAAAGTAGGTTTCGGACATAACGCCATTTTGCGGAAAAACCGGGCTTCGTACGAAAAATCTGCGCCAGTGCACTTTTGTGCGTATTGACCCAAGGATCGCAACAATGTAAAGTTTTTGAGTCTACGACAAAAAATGTATGAGCTACGGCCAAAAATGCGAAAAAAGTTAGTTTTTTGCGCTGTAGCGCCCCCGTTAGGCCGATTGGGTTGGTTCTTTGCGCCTGAGTAGCGAGGGGGACTACTACCTTCTGACCAAGTTTCAGCTCTCGAGGCCTTACGGTTTGGGCTGCACGATCAGTTTTAGGGAAGAATAATAATAATAAAAAAAATCCTAACAATTACAATAGGGTTTCAGTGCTACGCACTCGAACCCCTAAAAAAAAAATCACTGATATTAAACAGTGATTGTGGTGCGCTTGAAGGTGCGTGTATAAATTAGTTGTGTTTCCTCCAGATGCTGCCACCTTTGTCAGGCAAAGTTTGCAGATTGCCTCATTAACGTTTTCAGGTTCCCTTTTTGCATTTGGTTTGAACCCAAAATATCGCCAAACAGACGCTTTTGCATTGCGTTTTGACACTAAATCGTCCGCCATTCTCTTTCTGTAAATTCGACTCCTCTCGTTCTCCTCACGTGATAAATGAAATATGACGCATTGTAGCTATGTTCAGTTTTTAATTATAGTGCATGCTCTCGTCTTAAGTCAATTAATTAGAATTATATTTTCCATTTAATTCAAATAAATATTTAATAAAAAAACGAATACTTAAAAAAAAAAAAAGAAAAGAAAAAACAAATGTGGGGACGGTGTCACGGTGGAAAAGTGATGCCACCGGTGTTGCGTCTTAAAACCGGTAACACCGTCAACACCGTCTATCGTGGCAAGCCTAGCGTTTCCCACACATAGACGAATCTGTGGCGGTGCGCCACAGATTAAGTCGACTACCACAGATTCAACGCACGACCAAAAAAATCAATACCGACCGTCACATATTGCGTTTCGTTATTCTTTTGTACGCTATTTAAAACACGCAGCGAATTCGTTCAACTGCATTTCCTTTCCCTGCTCTCTCTTCATCTCTCTGTCACTCACGCGTCTCTCCCTCACACACACGCACACAGCCCCTCCCCTCCGTGCACACCACATCTGTCTGGATCATCTGTGGAGAGAAGACGGCTGGCGAAAGGTTGGTATCTCGTGAACACTTTTAACACACAATCACAGATTAAAAAGTGCTATAAAATATTTTATATTCTGAATACAATAGTTTCAGTGTGTTGATGTTACTGTAAATCCCGACCAAACGCGATTGCGCCTTCTTTAGAAAGTTAACTAGGAGGAGGACAGCATCCAACATGCTGCTGTGAGAGAACCAGCTGAAGCAACAGGTGAGGTGGACAAAAAGATGTAGTAGCAATTGTTCTTTTCATCTGCAAACCCCCATAATATTGCCAACAATTGACGTTTTTGACAACATCTCTAGCTATCGTTGATACGTGCCGACTTGAGGTTGTACAGTGAAACTGAAGTAAAGTGCAAAAGTAAATATGTCGTACACGTTTGCGTCTGTCACGTTCTTTATGTGAATGTCATTCTACACATTTGTAATTAATAATCTGCAATTTCAACTTCAAAACACAGGTGTTTTGATCATTGTGTGAGCAAATCGAAAGATTCAACTTCTCACATCGGAGCTACGAGTGTAAATTTCAACTTACAAGTACAAATAAGAAGTTTAACAACTTGTACGAACAAGTTCTCACATTCAAATCAACAAGCTTTGGATATTTACAACTGTTTTACCTTCACATCTGTCTTACTATATGTTTTTTTTACCATGCAAAGCTACAATGACCAAACCTTACTGATGTCACTGACAACACACTGCATTGAAAGGACAGAGTGGTTTAACAGGACATTATAACAGTTATATGCCTACCGTTCAATAATCATTTACACACTTCAATGTCCTGGCAAACCGTTCTGTCCTTGTAATGCAGTGTGTTTTCTGGTTCACAAACTGTATGGTGTAACTAAAACGCCTATGATTTCACAACAATGTCCTGAGAAACTGTTTTGTCCTCACAATGCAGTGTGTTTTCTGTTTAACAGTGTGTAGCTCTACCTCAAGTCTCTATATCAACTTTCTATTGTACAGATATAAAGTAAGCACACACAACCAAAATGACACAATACCTGTTCTGAACTTGCTTCTGGCAAACAGGGTCTTGACATCTCAATAACAGCATCTGCTTCATCTGTAAAAGAGAGAATAAATGTACATTAATACTGATGTCAAATATTTGCTCAAGCTAAAGAAGGAAGAAAATACTGTGATAAACTGTGAAACCAGCAGAATCTTAAAAAGTTCTGCGAGACAGATTTTTGGTTCTATCACCCAGCACCGTCTTTATAACATCACTGTTAAATTATGAAGCACTGCTAATAACTAATATGCCTATGGTTTCAATACAATGTCCTGATAAACCATTCTGTTTGATCTTACGAAATGTTCTAATATTTTGAGATACTGTATTGACTGGATTTTGACTTTCAAGAGCTGCAAGCTCTAATCATCAGAATTAAAACAAACAAAAAAAATACCTTTCAAAATTTTGAATGTTTCAGTTTTTTTTTTTTTAAACAAGTTACAAAATAAAAAACTTTTTCATCATAATATTCTATTTTTTTAGATGCACCTGTATATTGTGTTTTAACTACTAAAATGATCATATTAGTTGACACAAAATAATGTGAACTAAAGATGCCACCATATTTGTTGGTCAGGGAATCGGGAGTTTGTCAGATTCACACATAGATTCATCTGTTTCTGTGAGTGGCTGCTGAACTGAGAGAAGAAGAAAGTAAACTTTATAGTTAACTACACATTGCATGTTTGCCGTGAATAAAATGTATCATCAAATTAAGTTTGAAAGGTTATTTTGATTATTACTGGTGCTACCACAGGAATCAGTGTGTATAAATATTTTTTGTTAATATATATGGTTATTTAAATGTCTAAACATAAACATTATTTTGTTGAAAACAAAATGATTTGTGATTTATGACAAGCAATGTCAAAGTCCATCTTCTGAGTCCATCATCTGACTGAATGCCAGACAAAGGCTGAAAAGCAGATTTGAATATAGTAATTGATAATGTCATTTACATGATTTTCAGCTCACACTAGTGTGATTGTATGGTCCAGGGACAAACCTAGAGTGATGATGACAAGTGTGACTGAATGTGTACATAATTCTGAGACATTACAAATCAGTAAACGCTTAGTCATTACAGCATATGGAGCACCGTACCTTTGAACTTGTTCATGAAGCGCTGCTTAAGGTACGGCTTTCAGTTCTGGATTTTATGTGGCACTCAGCATCACGTACAGGCTTAAGCCTGACAACTCTGGAATCCATTTCATCTAGCTGCAGAAATTAAGATATAGTACTTTAAAAACACAGAATGACACAGAACATTTACAAATACATACATCTGTAATATGCTGCACCATACATACAGTGGGTAAACACAGAATTGCTTCTTTCCAGGGTGTTTGATATCAATTCAGTTGAATTTTACAAGAAAGCCACAAAGTCCAAACACACTGACTACCTCAGGAAGTGGTGTGAGTACAGTTTGCTTCAGGTTTTTAGTGCAGTTCACTAAAAACACAAACTGGGAAAACAAAGCACTCTGTGCACACATTCATTTGACCTAAACAGCATCTGAAATCCTCTATTAATTCATGTACTGTATAGTAAGGTTGACATGAGTTTAAAAAAAAAAGTCAGCACAATTCATTTTATGATGGTTTTACATAAATATATAATCAGAGGTACCTCTGTACCTCTAATTATATATTTCACTTAAGAAAAATCAATAAAAATGTGTTAATTTTGCAGATCAAGAAGAGATGATTTTAGTCCTTTTTTGTTTTATTCTGCTATTCAGACCTTAAACATTTAATTATCTTGATATGTTAGTGTAAATTTAACAGTCTCATCTGCATTGTAACAGTCAATATAATATTAATGTATTATCAATTCTAAATTACTGTATTCTTAAAGCGGGCTGAGCTGAACTCGATTACAGTTAATTGACATCAAGTAAAACAAATTTAAACACATTAATTTAAACGTTTACAATATTACATGTAACCCATCTTCAAGTACAGCTAACAAAACCTATATATTTCCGAAAGCTTATTCAGGGAAATTTGCATTATCATAATAAAACTCCATGGCGATTTAATCTAAAGACGACAAATTAAATATTTGCAAAAAGCAGAAGCTCTTACATTAGATTAGATTAATTTGACATTAATGTTTCTTTTGCCCTTTTGAATGCAGATGAATCGCACATGACCCGTGTTATGTTTATTAGCATATATTAGCTTTTCAAACACATGAATTATCTACATTTCTATCACACCTGTGCCTCATTCTCTTCACTGACATCGTTTTCTTTATCAATAAAGCAATTTCAATGAACAAAGTTGATGAATCCTCTCAATCCCAACGCGAATTCAAGGTATTTGGAGGCTTTCTAGAGCCGATTTCCTCATTGATCTGACACTTCTTCCAAAACTTCTGACATACTGCTAATATTGATAATCTTTCGTTACCGACATTTATTTAGTCGCGGCCGAACTTCGAGCTTCTTAAATCGTGGATAATGACTGTGTGAATAAATCTTTTAACAACTACCAACAAAACACAATGCACAGAAAATAAGCCACACAGACAAAACTAGTTTTTATGAATCAATATATAAATCTTAACACTTTATTTACTTCTCTAATTGGCTGCTGCTCTCTCACTTTCGTCCATATGTAGATTGTGCTCCCGGAGAGACCCCGCCTCCACTCCGCGTGATTAACCAATCAAAATGCAGCCCGCGTTTTCTCCGCCCATTTAGGTGTAATTGTGTGTAAATCAGCAGTTACAAAGCTGCCAATAGGAGGCGTGAGGGCAAACACTCAAAAACACCAGAAAACTGGTTTACCCGTTTAAAGGACATCCCAAAAAAAGCAGGAGATTGTTCTTGAGGCTTAAACAGATCAATCTACATTGTTTGAATTATAAGGACATGTCCTATGTCCTTGTAACCCCAAATGTCCTTATTATGTTGGTATGTAAACTGGTGAAATGCCCTTGTAATCCACCAAAACCAACACACATACATATATATAATATACTAAATATATATACTAGCATTTTTTTTAAAAAATTAACAATTTACTTTATTTACTTATTACTTTATTTTTCTGTTCTATGTTTTAACATATTTATTTCTAAATTAATTTTATCTTAATTTCCAATTTTCCTTCAGTTTTTGCCACTTAATATTTTTCAGCTTTATTTAAGCAAAAAATGTTTTTAGTTAGTTAACAATGCATTTTCTGTGCTGATTGCAAAAGACAGTCCGTGGAAACGTGTCAAAATGTGTTAACCGAGACAAAAATACCACTGAATCATCATCACTGTCATCAAACTCGTCAGAATATTTCATAAACAAAGCTGTGATTGTACATGTGTGACGTGAAACAGATGAATCAAGCGTCAGGACTCATCACTGATGGAGCATTTGTCTGGAAAACGCATGTATAAGGGGAATTTATGGGGTTATTTTTGTGTCTTTATTATTCAAACAAAAATACTGTGTTTGAGAGTAAAACTAAGTATTTTGTAATAAAAAAAAATAAAAGTTTGCAAAAAAAGTCTTCTTAAATCTCAAAAATAAAGAAATTGATAAAAGTATTTGCAGTGCATGTACTTTTCTTTACAATCTTTTTCTTTGCGCACTTCAAACACTTTTCATCGCGAAACCACAAGTTTTGCTCTCCTTTCTGCTTTCTTTCTTTGCGAGTCTAAAATTTTTGTTTGCGAGTTAAAAAGTTTTGCTTGCGAGTAAGCTGTATCTCAGTGGGCGGTCTCTACCTACCAGGATGAAAGGCCTTTTTCTATTGGTCACTCTCGATTGAAGTGACCACGCCCACTACGTTTTGTTTACTGGGTAAGATAACCAAGTTAACGTCTTAAACTCAGTGACAAGTGAACTTATGTAGTCTCTCTTCTCATGCTCACATATTTAAATACGTAACGTTAGCTAAACCCGCCTGTAGTTCGGCGATCCTGTTAAATAGAGGGGCACGAGATGACTCGGAGTCGGATGACGATTGTAATCAAGGTAAAGACCATCATGACATGCAAGAGTCGTACAGTAGCGGTATTAACATTAAGTGACATGGCATTTGACACGCGGAAGGTGCGGGAGCAGTGACAATTTCAGCAGTGACACAGTCCATCGGCATATGTCAAAGAAAACCGTAAGTGTCACTGGCACTGAGCAGTGGCTTCTGTGCGTCAGATGCCATGTCAGTTAATGTTAATACCGCTACTGTACGACCGAGTCATCTCGTGCCCCTCTCTTTAACGGTATGGCCGAACTACAGGCCTAACTATCTTTTTGAGATTTAAGAAGACTTTTTTTGCAAACTTTTATTTTTTAATTACAAAATACTTAGTTTTACTCTCAAACACAGTATTTTTGTTTGAATAATAAAGACACAAAAATAACCCCATAGGAATTCAACAGAATAAAACACCTCAGCAACATGTCATGAACTTGTCTTCTGTCTTCAGTTTTTGTAGATTCTCTGTAAGTCAAATGCTTTTTCTGAGAGTCTTGTTGTGACCTGAACACAAACACGAGATCTTCAGAGTGTAAACTCATGAAAGACTGACAGAGAAACCTGATGCCTTCATCACACAATCACTGCTGACACAGTCACAATCAGCACAATCACGTCAGCGACACCGACAGACTATTTCAAGAACACCAGGATAAAAATAGTTCATTCACACCTGCGCACACAATGTGAACAAAGACACGATTTCTTGTCTAATTAAATTAAAGTTTATCAGTGGCTTTGTGTCGCAATGTCATTGTGTCTGAAATCCTGAGGTCATGAACACCGTGTGTCTATACACACACATACAGACTGGTTTTTAAAGGAAATTCATACCTGTATTCATCAAACATGCAATAAATCAATAAAGAGTGAAGGTCAGAATACACGTGATTTTAAAGCCAAGTATAAGACTAATACCTGTGCACAGAATCTCATGTCCTCCAGATACAATCACCAAACTTACTCAGCAACATCAGCAGATCAACAGAGACATGAGCAGATCCTGCAGAGCACAAGAGAATCAACAGACAGCACTAAACATCTGACAAACTGATATTCAGATCAATTTTAAGAGTTTCAAATGAACCTGAAGTAAATTAATAAACTGCTCATGTGAAATTAGTGCAGCTTCACTGACATCTAGTGATGAAATTGAGCAACTGACTGAAAACCTCACTGGCTTCATTACAGATGACAGTGGAAAATAATAGAAAACAGTTTGACAATTGATAGGACAAACATGAAAGACACTATATGAATTATATACAGGACTATATGCTTAGTTAAAGGGAACTTAATGACAATTCACAACTTCAAAACAGGGTAGATTAGGCTGTTAGGGGACAGCCGTGGCCTAATGGTTAGGGAGTCAGGCTTATAACCCGAAAAGTTGTGGGTTTGAGTCCCAGGTCTAGCAGGGATTGAGGGTGGGGGGAATGAACAACCAATGCTTTCTCCACCCTCAATGTGAGTCCCTTGAGCAAGGCACTGCTGCCCGGGTGCCACGATAACGATATGGCTGCCCACTGCTCCAGGTGTGTGTGTTTGATCACTTCTCACTACTGTGTGTGTTAAATGTATGGGTCACCATACTTGGCCACACGTTACATCCTTTACTTTTCCTTCCTTTCCTAACACTTCTGAAACAGCATGTACTACAATATAAAACACAAAAACATGTCTGCCAGAGATTGACTATTTCTCACTAATGGATATAGAGTGTTTAGAAAGACTACATGAAACAGAAATGATGCACACATTGTCCTTGATGTTTGTTTGTTCATTTATTTTGGGAACAGATAGTTTGACTGACAGACGAACTGACTGGAGTCCTTCACACAAACCACTGCAAATACAATCATGTCAAGACCAATGAATACAGTCAATAAAATCTTCACAGTAATAGTGTTTTTAACTATTTAATTCATATATGGTCAAAATTTCTTATAATATGAAATCACTGTAAAAGGCGACTGGACAAGTTTGATTTTACCACAAGTTTATTGTCCTCACAGTGATGTTACATTATTTTATATATTTTTTTATATATATATATATAAATTAGACTGATTTAATTTTTGTATATATATATCATCAATCATTAATATATTTATTGTTTTTGGTTTATCATAGAGATGAAGCTATTAAACTGTAATGTATAGCAAACATTCTTAGTTTTGTCTGCAGAATATGTTGTTTTGATCATATGTGGGACTGAATCTTGTCTTAAATCCTGGTGTGTATTTGATGAGATCTGATCTTCTTGAGGTGTAGATGAGCCTGAATCTGAGACGAAACACAAGAGTCTTATTCTTCATCTTCTCCATTACATGTATTTATACAAACTCTTAAAAGCATCCTGTTTTGAGTATCTTCTCCATTAATCTGGTATCTTTCCCCTTCCCCGAAATGTTTTATTGTAGTATTTTTCCAGATGTTTCTGGAATCTGCACACAAACCACTTCCAGTAGGGCAGATAAGAGAGATCTGCAGTGATGCTCCACTTCACATAAACTCCTCCTGCTCTTCTGTAATCTCTATATTTAAACCTTCCATCTGGTATATTAAAACACTGATCACTTGCCACTAAATTAGTGCAAATATCAGTACAGAGATTCTGTGTTGAACTGTAATATGTGCCATTAATTCCTCTAAATCTGTGGAAAGCGACACTGTGATCTCCATCATGGTTTTCTATGGTGTTTGTGCAGACGACTTTACAGAACGGACACTGAACCCAACAGCACTGACAGAAGTGATCAATCAGAATCTCATCTGGTCTGAATTTAAGGTCTAGTTTTTCATCAAATGTCTTTGTGTTGAATCTTCTGCTGATCTCAGACATTATATCAGAAAGTTCTTGTCTCATCACATCTTCTAGGAGGTTGAAATCATCAACATCATCATGTTTGACTCCACTGAGGTCTTTTTCAGAGAAGATCAGCTCATCTGAGACCTGCTGTGTGAATCTCATCAACCACAAACCAACATCTCCTCTGTTCACTTGAACATGTTGAGTAGATTCATGAGCTGCTTTCATGATCTTCTGCTGCAGGAGTTTAATGTTCTCCTCCATCTTGGGTAAAACACTGACACTGAACTGATCAGTGATGAACCGACTGACTTCATCTCTGATGAAACTCCTGAAGTGATCTCTGGGTTTATGAATGTAGTTCATGTATTTGTCAAAATCCTCCTGTTCTGCCAGTGTCTTCAGGATGTGTTTCTCCAGATTTGATCTGTTTCCATTCAGTGATTCACAGTTTGATCTCATTTCATATGTCAGATCTCTGGCAGTTTTCTTGTAGACGCTCTGCTCAATGGGGTCTTTCAGTTTCTGACAGATGATCTCACCAAAAATGACAGCTGATGTTGATCCAAGACAGTATTTCAGGAAAATACTATAGTACTCTTCTCTCTTCTTCTCAACATATATTACAGGATCATTGGCGTCTCTGAACAGTCTGTGTTGGTCAGTGATTATCTTGTTTTCTCTCTTACAGATGGAAAGAACCAAATCCATAAATAATTCATTCTTGAACACATAATTCACTCGTCCTTCTTCATGTTCAGTTACTCTTGTCTTAATGTAATCTATGAGTTGTTGAATGTAGCTGATGTTGTAGCCCATCTTTAAAATGTTAAATGACTGAATCATTCTGTCTGTTTGATGAGCAACATCTGTGACAAATGATCTTATTTGTGCTTCATCCTCTGGAGACAGAATGTAACCCAACTTCTGTTTAACTGATTTTATGGATCCTTTAATTCCAGTGTATTTTTTTAGTTGAACATATTCATATTCAGAATAATTCAGCACAGTAAAAATATCCCTGCTCTCCCTCCAGTGATCTACAGAAACACTTTCATAGACGTCGCTGAGGATTATTCTCACATCTCTCATTATGTCAATGTCTCTGATTGCAGGAGTGTCTCTGATGATGATCTTGATACTCTGTTTCCAAAACAAATCAAACTCTTTCTTCAGTGTTTCTTCATCATTTGCTTTGTCTGTGAGTTTTAAGGCGAGTTCTTTGCTCTTTTCATAGATAGTGTTTTTATGATGTGTCCTCTGATCATCATCTTTTTCTTCAAGTGTCGCTGCTGAAGAATCTCATTTAATTTTCTCTTTGTTTCTCTCACAATGTTTTCCTGAAGCTCTTTGATTTTGATTTCAAATGATGTTTTCCACTGAATCAGTATATCTTTTTCTCTGTTTTTCTCAAAAAATTCAGATGTTGATTTTTCCACTTCTTGACTTGTCTTCTTCAGCTCTCTATGAAGATCAGTTTCCTTAAACTCATGAATCGCTTCATTTTCTACTTTGTTGTGTAGTTTGTTCTCAGTTTCCATCATGGCTCTGCGAAGACTCCAGGACCACTTCCTGTATTCAGTCTCCAGTTTCCTGTAGGCTGAAATCTCCAGAGAATTTCTGAAGCTGAAGACGAATCGTTCATTCAGTAAAGCCTCCCAGAGATCTTTAATACTATCTTTTAAATCTATCAGCCTCATTCCATGTGATTTTCCTGCATGAGTCATAATAGTTTTCTTCAGGTCTTGAATGTTCTCACAATATTTTGGGTTTGGTGGTGCCATCGGTGGGTTTCCCTCCCAGAGCTGAGCGAAATACTTTACATCATTCTGAACATCAAATCTAATGACATCACTGAAACATTCTGCATCATAAACTTCCTCATCAGCAGCGAGTTTTGTCGTCTCATCCAGTTTCTCCTGCAGTCGTCTCCTTCCCTCCATGTTTTTCTCTCCAGCTGTGATGTCTGAAACATTCTGATGCACAAACACACAGCTGGGATTCAGTCTGACCTTCTTCATCCTCATGAAGGCCTGAACAACAATCTGAAGAATGTCCTGCATCTCAGATGGGTTTTCTCCAAAGATGTTGATCAATGTCAGATTTGCAAGACCAACAACAAATGTGGCCAATTCATTGTCATGATGTCTTGTTGATCTTCCAGTCAGTTCTAGAGCACAAAGACCCTCAGTATCAACAACCAGAATATAGTCAAAGTTCATCTGTGTTTTCATCTCGTCTGAGACTCTGATCAGCTGCATGAAAGCTCCTCTGGTTGTTCTGCCAGCGCTGACAGCAAACTGGAGTCCAAACATGGCGTTCAGCATGGTGGATTTCCCAGAGCTCTGAATCCCTAAAGCTGACAGCACAAAGACTCTCTGGTCTCCCAGTTTGTGGATGAGTTGATCTAGAACAGCAGAGATCCAGATCACAGGAACATGAGCAGCATCTCCATCCATCAGCTCCAGTGGAAATCCACAGATCATCATCTCTGCTGCGAAACTCGGGAGAGAAGAGAAATGAACCTGCAGGTCTTTCTTGTTCTTCTGAACAGATGAACATGATTCATAGATCTGACTGATCTCCCTCATAATGTGCTCAGTTTGTTCAACCTTGAGTTGTTCATATTTATCATGATTCTTCATCAGTTTTAATACTGTTGACCACTTTTCATTATATCTGTGATGTAGATCAGAAAGATCAGCTGATGTATGTTCATCCAGGAGGATTCTGAGCCATTTGAGGAAAAACATCTTCTCGTGGTTATCATCTGTGTTCATTTCATTAATAAAGAACTTCATAAAGTCACTGATGTCAGAATTATGCTGCTGTTTGCGGATTTTCTTCATTTCCATTTGTTTTCTACTGATGTCCATTTCAGTCTCATCTGCTCGAGGTCGATGTAGTTCTTTGTTCTTCTGACTCCACTGATGCCACAGTTTCCCCTGATGAGGCATAAATGATTCTTTGATTTCTGTCAGATGTTTCTTCTCCAGTAAACTCATCATCTGCTGTGCTGCCGCTCTTCCTCTCCTGCAGTCATCATCATCTTCCTCATCTACTCTGATGTCTGAGTATTTGGACACATCTTCAAGTCTGAAAGTGGAGGATGATTCTGAGAGACAATCATTTATGGCTCTTCTGAGTTCTTCAGATACATCTGACTGATTTCTGTCTTTCAGACCAATCTTGAATTTCCCTCTCTTCATCTCAGTTACAGCAGATTCATCCTCAGTAAAGAGAAAAATGAGTGGCTTTCTGTCCTTGTACAGATTTTGTATCTTTGCTGCATTTCTGTCATTCCTGTCCAGTCGTGGCAGAAGAACAACATTGACTGAGCTCATTTCAGTGAGGATCTGCAGCTGTTTCTCATGGTCTCCTGCATCACCGTGTAGATTACAGAACACAACACACTCAGTGAATTTATCTGTGTTTGTTCCAGAGGGGCAGAACCAGGCGATCTCCACCACTCCATCCATCAGGACTCTGGTTCTGCTGCTGTCTGGGCAGTTCCTGTGGAAGAACGTGTTTTGTTTTTCATTGATCAGACTGTTCATCAGATGAGACTTGGATGAAGACACAGAGCCAAACCTGAAGAAAAACACCATTGGAGTTTGTGTCTTGTAGATCGGCTGGGTTTGACTGATGATTTCATTGTTGGTGTTTCTGATCTTCCAGCTCTTGTTGATTTGTCTGAATGTCCAGAGAGGAAACTCAATCTGTTGTGTGAATGGATCAGGAACAAGCAGAGGCAGAGCGAACTGACACTGGGACAGTTTAGTGACCATCAGCTGCTTCAGGAAAACATCAGCACAATGAAACACGGCCATCTGGACATCCATCGGGTGAATTCGCTCAGATTGACACGTTCCTTTGTTAAACAAAGACAATTCATGAAAAATATCACCCTCATCTTCAGATGAGTCACTGTCCCTTTGCTGTGTTTGATCCTGTTCATTGGTCTGTTCAGTTTTAATGTATCTTGCTCTGTAGTTCATCATCAGTAGTTTCTGTATGAAAGTCTGAATCAGCTGTTCTTCAGCACAAGACTCATGAGACTGTAATGAATGTTCAGTTCTCTGAAGAACATCTGCAGCTCTCAGTTTGTTGAGGTGTTTGTCTTCAAGATGAAGTCTGTGAAATAGATTTTGTATTTTTCTGCTCTGACTCCTGCTGGTTCAGTTTCCTCCCTGTGTAAAAAAACAATGAGTTAAAACTTTAGTACAATTATATATTAT
Organism: Labeo catla; assembly: GCA_012976165.1. Taxonomy (NCBI): domain Eukaryota; kingdom Metazoa; phylum Chordata; class Actinopteri; order Cypriniformes; family Cyprinidae; genus Labeo; species Labeo catla. Next base: position 14,349 of record VONZ01002678.1, on the reverse strand, counting down.
AATCATTACAAGCAGTACAGGTCTGTTTAAAATAATTTAAGTATGAAATTATTAATGCAATAATTTCATATGAATATAATAATAAATATAACAATACTGTGAAGCTTCAACACAAACCAGGTGTCGTCTATCATTCATCTTCTCAATGTCCTCAAGTGTCTGCAGAAGATCTTGAGGAGAGCTGCTCGTCTGAAGACTGAAGTGTTTGCACATTTCTGAATGATTTTCTGCAGGATGTCATTGGTTTCAGTGGCTCTCGTGTGCTGAGCACCACGGTGTGTTGATAAACGCGCTCAGAGTAAGAGAGCAGCACCTTCTCCACACGCTCTTGATCTTCTGCTGAACACGGCTCATGTTTGAGGAGCAGAACGATCACATGAGGTCCTGGATCAGACAGATGGACACACTCTCTCACTGTCTGTGTGATCTGATGATCTGAGATGTTGGTCTGGAGCAGCTGAGGACTGTTGATGACGATCACCTGTCTGTCCTTCAGTCTTCCTGCGACTCTCTCTACAACATCTGGAGGAGCTTCACTGTCAAACGCTGCTCGTCCTAATATGAAGTTTCCCACCAGACTGTTTTCTGACACGCTCGAACCCAGAAGAACAATCCTCACTGAAAACAGTCAAATCAGACATTCAGTGTCCACAATCCTCACATCACACAATAACACACAGCACATGTGATATGTAACATGTTATGATGCAGGATCTTGATCTTAATCAACATCACAGATCAAAATAACCAGAATCCACCAGCAGGAAATACATTTACCACACATAACCTAATTTATGTAGATAAAGACTTACTTATAGGAGGATCTTCTTTGTTCCATCTTCTCCTGCGAGGAGGATTGTGGACGACAATCACTGTATGAAACAAAACTCTTAGATTATATTTGACCTTCATCACATTTGAACAAATTATTAAAACAGCAAAACTGGTCTAAGTGAAAGTCTGAGATGCTTAGAAGTCACATCAGAATAAATATGTTTGGAGTTTGTTGAGGAGATGAAAATAATTTTGATCATTTTTGCTAAATACGTAAAAAGAAATGGAATTCCTTAAATTTTAAAGTGAAAGAATTGTAATCTAACATATCACCACTCTCATCCATTACATCCATCACTGACCAAATATTTCATAAAACAGGGATTTGTTATTCCAGACAGGAGTATTGTGAGGTGTAAAATTGTGTGTGTGCCAATTTCCAACATAATAAGACTTGTTGGTGGAATGCTGATAACTTCACAGGAAGTTTGGGTAAATCAAAGTCACATGTGAGAAGAAAGTGAATACCAGCCAATTTACAAAACAAAGCTGAAGGCACTGACCGTGTTAACTGCTGAACAACTTCCGGTTTCAGGTCCGAACCAGATGTGATGAAACGAATGCAGCAGATTCACTGAATCTGAAAGAACAAACTGACGAAACCCTCAAAAGAGCTGATCTGTACTATGACTGAAATGTTATTTGATATATCGCCCATGTGTTCATGTATGTTTATATTAATGCTGCATTATTTCATTTGTTTCAGCTGTATGTATTAGAAATCATTTTAAATTGTAATACAGAAGATTTAGGATAATAAAACTTTACATTTGTTAAACAATGCTGAACTGCTTACATTTACTATCACATGTGTGTATAAACACACTGAATTCATAAAAGCTGTTTGTTTTGAAGTGTTTTCATTTATGAATTACTGTTAGAAATAAAGCAGAGCTGATCATACAGCAGTAAATCTTATTCTATTTAAAATCAGTGTAGTATTTCAACAAGAAGTGAATTCACTGACAAATCTGCAGCAGATTTCTCTGATTTACAGGATCATTTCTGAAACACTTTCTGAAAGTTTTTATTGTACATTTGGTGATTGTTTCTGTATTTTTACTGATGAATCCTCATAAAGATCAGGTGCTGAAACCTCGAAACCTTCAACATCAACATCAACATCAACATCAACATCACTGCTGATACAGAAGACTTTAGTTTGAGATCCTCACTGTCTTTGTTCTTCCTGTTCACAAACACTTCAACACTTCTGCAGTGATTTCATTTACAGTTTCTGGTATTTGTAAGTAATTCATTTAATTAAAAGTATTTAAAGTCAAAATATCTGTTATTTGATAGTTTTATAAGATATAAGTGTAAATAAGAACCTGTATGTTCCTTGTTTTCTTTCACTTGTCTGTAGAACATGAAATATTTTTGAAGAAAGTTGGAAACCAATCAAAGACACTGAGACTTTTCTCAAAATATTTTAATACTTAAAACAGGCAAGTGAAATTTTCAAACAAAGTAGTTGTTTTTAACTGTATATGTAGCATTTTATTTACATTCAAATGTAAATGTGGTGAAGACAAATGTATTTGACTATCTAGAGGAGACTGAAAGACACAAATGCTGTAAACTGGTGAAAAATGTTTAGTTGGTCTGAACTGATGAAGGAGAGACTCCATCCACAGAACAAACACAATATACTGGATATCTGTACATTAACAACACACACACACACACATAACCTAATATAAAATAAATAGAATAACAATGTGTATAAAATATGAGATAACAAATGTTTAAGTAACATGGAAATTTCACACAGACTTGTTTTATCATTTCTTTTCATACATTTAAGTGCTGCATTTATGATTAGAAACATTTGAATCATTATGGATGATTTTAATTCAAATATTATTAAACTGAAGAGCCAGACAGACTCATCTGAGCTTCTTCCTCCTCTGTTCCAGCTTTAAATTAAACAAAATGATCACTTGAATACTAAAGCAACATTAATCATTCAATATCACATGTTTCTAACACACATGCTGCATTATTTGATTGTAAAGGCTGAGTCTCTTCACCTGTATGGATCACATTCACACATTTATCACACATTTCTTTCTCCTCATAGACACAGTAGTGAAGCTCTTCTGTGGATCCTCACCTGATGTTTACTGCTCCTCTCAAGACCACTTCAAATTATCATATACAGCATTTATCATCTTTTGGTGATTAGACTCCAGGTATTTCTTGTGATTGAACTCTATCAGGGACTTCAGGTGATGGATCTTCATCTACACTGTAAGGTGGAACAGAAGAGAAGATAATCAGAGTTCAGTGGAACAAACTACAAATTAGTTACTATATATTTTTGCATCAAAATCCTGTAATCAGATTAATTACTGACTCTACCTGATCTGAATACATATTTATAAAACAGTATTTGTGTTTTAAATATAATACATTTAGAACATGAATTCCAATCCGTGTCTCTATTGAGTCAAAATAAAGTGAAACACATACTAATGAGTTTACACCAAATATAATAAATGACATGGAACAAATACAAATGTGATTTTGCCTTAAAACAAAAATCTTTCAGTGAAATGTTCCACTAGTTAAAGCTGTTTGTCCTCTAGTTTAAACATGTTTGTATTGGTCTCAGTAAATAACTGAAATTATTGCACAGCTCCTGGAATACTCGATTCTGATTGGTCAGTCGTGACATTCTGAGGCGTGTTATTCCCTGATAACAACCGTTGTCATTAGCAACACAGAATAACACACAGTCATACGGGTATTTGAGTCCGGCGTTTCTTTTACTTCTCTCGTATCACACCACCACGCTCTCACTCGATTCATTCAAACACAACTGTTATTAGCTTGTGTCTCAGTTACTGACTGTATTTACTGTCAAACCAAACTGGAGGAGATTCCTGTTAATAGTAGACTTGTGGACACATTGTTAGAAGTGTGTCTTGTTATTAAAGTTGCTGTTAATTGATGAGAAGTGTTTAACTGAATCCAAATACTCTCATTCACTATTCCCTACATTAGACCACTAATACAGTTCAATTGAAGGAGTGAATGAAAACGAGTGATACATTCATACAGCGACTGTACATTATGTCTTCAATGTCCGTCTTGTCTGAACTTCCAGGTTCACAGTAGTTTGTTAGGAACTGTTTTTCTTTGTGGAAGCTTTGCGTTTAAAGAGCTTAAAAATATTTTAATTCACATCAATAATTTGAATTAATTCATTCAAATATTCATTATAATTCCCGATTTGTGTTTCTGCCGGTGGGTGCCAATGTAGAAGATTTTCATGAATCTTGAATCAATATAAAACTTAGAATTGCATAAGAGGATTTTCTACTATTATCATCTGACTATGTGCAGTGAGCTTAGAGCAAAGATAACTATTTAAAGCTTGAAAAACACTCATGAAGGAAAATAACCTGTTCAGGAGCTAGAAATACATGACAGCTATTGATCAACCTTCAGGAACTGATATATGGTAAAAAAATACCTTGTCCAAAAATACAACAGTGCATATATGGAATGATTCAGGATGTATATATGTGTGCTTGAGACGAAACTCTGGAGTGGTGTTCGAACATTACTCAGCCTTTTTTTAACTTGTTAATAAAGGTCTATCTGGCTTCAAAACCTCTTCAGAGCAGTTTATTTTGAGCAAGGGAAATTATACAACATAATTGGAGACCCCAGCAGGACAGAGACAAGGCAAAAGAGTGAAAAAGCTGCAACGGGCTCTCTGGACGATAACTCAAATGGCCACAATAAAAGGATAAGCAGTTTTGCTTATAAAGTTAGTGTTTGCTCTCCAGAGTTGCCTGTTGTGGTAAGGAAACTATTTAAAAGTTCTTCCAAAATTAAAAACTAAAAGAAAAAAGAAGGGGTATCTGAATCCAGAATAAACTAAGCTGTCATTCAATGTTGCATGCAGCGGTCTTTGTTAGATGCATTTGTGGCCTTGAAGCATGGAGCAAAGTCGATATAGTTGCAGTGCAGGCGTCTGAATTATTGCAATGAAGATTTAATTACATTGCATTTGTCCTTAATTGTTGCAATACAGCGGTCTCCGTTCGCTGTACCGAGGCCTTTTTAGACAGCAAGGGAGTCAATGTAGTTGTACTGCAGTTGTCTTGTAATAGTATATGACAGCAAGGAATTAAAGCGCACAGGAATTAATTTACGGTACCGGATATCACAGGTGGGTAGTAGTAGTTAGTAGTAAAAAGCCTGAGACAGATCAATTTCAGAAAGATGGTACAGTAGTTTTAGTAAAAAGCCTGAAATATGGTGGGTAGTTCAGCAAAACCCTGTAATGGTTTTATAATGTGTGTATAGAAAGAAGGTTTAGAAATGTAAAACAGAAGATTGGCAGGAGTTGATAGATAACTCCAAGGAGTCAAAGCAAAGAAGATTTATGTTGTCTGTGTGTGCGCACTTGTGTACATGATCTAGTAGCCGAGGCAGCGTGAGTATATAAATAGACTTTCTGACTACAGAGCGGTGGTATGAGACTCTTCACTGATTTACTTATGTTAAAACTATGTGGATGTGAAAAATAAATAGTTAGATAAATAAATAATTAGATAACTAGATAAATAAATAAATAAATAAATAAATTAAAATAGTAATGATAAATGTCTAAATTTATCTGTGATAAATTAAATAAATCAAATAAAAATAATGATATAATAACATATATGATACATTTAATTACATAATATATAAATAAGTAATAGGAATGCACATGCCTAAAATACATCTTATATTTTAAGACGTCCAGGAAAGTTGTATCTCATTATCCCTGAGGGTAAATTGGGAAAATTAATATTAACTGAAAATAACATGTGCAATGTGTTGATTAAAAGCAGGATTGAGTGACCAAAATGAATAAACTTTATTCAACAGTATCTTAGTAAATGAGACTGCATGATTAAACTAGAATAAAGATTGGATGGGAAATTTCCATTTACGATTACAAGATTATTTTGCATCCTGCATGTGAATATAGGAAAATATTAAGATTGAAGCCTGAAATTATAATAGAAAGATTATAATATGTAGGAAATATTATTATTTATAGTACGCTCAGATAAGCATAGTTAGTAAATTGTTGTTTTGCTGCAACAAAGAACTGCTTTAATAAAAACAGAATGGGGGAAATGCTGTTGTCAACCAGTGAGATTTTTAGCATTAAACAAACATGGTTGAACATAAAAAGCAGATTGTTAACACAATTGGAATTAGAATTAATAAAAGTTCTCTTGAGTGTTCAAATTTCAGAAGGTTTCTGGAACAGTGCCTAGAAGAATGAAAGCAACAAGAGAAGAAAAAGCAAAGACACGGCAGCAAGAAAGAAAGAGAGCGGCTGATGGGCATTCACCGCCGACAATGAAAGTTGACACTTCTGAGGAACCATTACGTGAACAAGACTGACTCAATACAGGAAAAGGTGAAACTTTCACTTGAGACTTTTCCTGAAAGCAAAGAGAACATCATGAGATGTAAAACCGTGGCAGGATCAATCCAAAGCCACACTGAGAAGAGGCAGAGGAACAGTAAAGCTCATACTCCACTTCACATCATCTGGCCTTTAAGGGCCTTTGAGTGACATCAAGCTGATGACCCAGTGCAACAGCCAACGACTTCAACAGACTGATGATCCAACAGGAGAACTTCCATCCCTTCCTCTGAGGGCACAGGTGTGAGATATCCAATGATCACTCTAGAGAACTTTCCAAATTTGTTAATTATTATATTAATTTAGTTTATCTTGAGTATTCACTGGTCTTATAGCAGATCTCTGCATTCTCTGCTAAACTAACATCCTCTGTCTGCTCATCTAGGCACCTGTCCAGCTGAACATTGATAGACGAAGTGGGTGCTCAACTCACAAAAATTAGTTTAAACTAAGGCTGGATTTGGTATAGTGAGGGTTACATTTAAAGCATTATTCTGAGGAAACACAACTGAATTATTCTCTGACAAAGAAGAATTAAATAAACAGACAAATGTGATCTAAGAAAAATATAGTTATAAAACAGCACTACTGGTCACTCCAACATGTTTGATGGTAATTTTCTAGGGTTAGGTTAAACAAAATAATGATAAGGAAAATATATTTATAAAAGACCAAAGAAATTAAATCAAACTTATCATCACTGGGGTAATGAGATATAAATGTTATCAGCCATGGATCCAAGTATTATGCAGAGAACTCTTATTTAATTTGGCTCATAGGTAACAACTAAAAGAAATTGACAATATTTGAAGAACACGAAGGATAAAGGCATTTGAGAAATTACAGTTGATTATCTCAACTGTGCCATGCCTAGGCCCAATATTCTAAAACATTAAATTATTAGAGCTTGTGAAAAAACATTTAAACAAGTGATTGGGGAGTAACACAGTGCCTGTGTTCTACAGTTGTTAACGACAACAAAGATGTGTGGAATTCCACTGTTAAAACTGTATGTTCCCAATTTAGAGCAGTACGCAAGAACGTGATGGCCAGAAGAGTATGAATGTGTGTGAATGATGTGAAAGATTGTGTCTGAACAGTCACTAAGGCAAATCATTTATTTGCCAAAACAGCTGTTTTCTAAAAATGAATAATATCTGGATTTGAATATGTGGGCCCACAGGGCAGATAATGCCCAATAACAAAATAACAACTATGGATGATTTTGGGTTATTGTTGTGGCAGAAAGAAAAAGTGCCACACATGCGCAGCGTGATAGCATGGAAAAGCAGATCAAGCAAGCTTAATCAAACTTTCTTTTCAGCATATCAAGATGAAGCTGATGCTGGTCAAAAGTATAAAAAAGGAGAAAATGTAAATCATATGATAAAAAGTCAAATTGTATGGGACAGAAAATGAGATGGAATCAAACCTTACTGGTAATAAAAGCATATAAACCTCAAAAAACGGCCACAAGAGCATTCAGTCCACATACCATACGATCTCCACAGGTGACATCGAGAAGGACAGTGGATGATGAAATTCATGTTGCCACTAACAAAATAGTTAAAGTCTCATTTACAGAGAACAGCGGCTTAATTCCAGGAAGGTCTGCTCCAACAATAAGAACCAGTGAGGATGTGTTAAAATCTCAGAGGAGGACTGTCCATTGGCCAGCAAAATGACTGCAAAATGACATCGGCGACCACACCTCTAGTTCTAAATTATGCCAACCGGTTATGAAATGATGACCCTACCATGCCAACAGGGAAAAACTGTGGCAACCAATCAGATGAAGATGAAATGAATGATAAAATAGCTAACAGGATGACCAAACTCTTCACATGGAGAAGATGTGGGCCAATGTATTAGGAAAAAAATGAAAATAAAAGAAAAAGAGAAAAAGATCAAATTGAAGCAGAGAGTAAATGGACACAAAGAGACTTCAAAAAGTGATGGAGCTCTAATCCAGAATGCTGAGCAAATAATTCAGTTAATCACTGCAATGATGCTAACTAAGCAAAAACAAGAAGGCAGCAGACTAAGAAAAGGTGACTAAGGTAAGAGCATGGAATGAACCCAGGAGAGAGGACAACTCTAACAACAATCCAAGTCAAAGGAAGCACTAATGGTAGATTACCTAAACTAAAGGTAAAGTACAAAAAAAAAAAAAAGTTGAAAGAAGAAACACAGAAGAAAAGGAAAATGAAGAAGAGCCCATTACTAAAATCTCCTGAAAAAGATCAATAAAGAACTGCGTCAAGAGTGAATATGCTCCCACAAGTAAGAAGAATGGACATAACAGCATGGACAAGTACCATCACATGCCTAGTCCAACTAATGATACATTCAATGGACAACGCCTACCCAATTTTCCTTCAAATAACTTTTCAGCCTTTGAACGACACCACAAGTCAACAGAGCAAAATCTACCAATATTGTAGAAATATTGACTATAACATCCAAAATGATGAGGAGATAAAGATTATGAATTATGTAAAGTGTACCAATGGGCAACTTTTTCTACAAGAAATTGCTTGCTGTGCTGCAGATTTCATTTAAACAAAGTGAATATTATCAAGTTAAATAAACCACATTTAACCATAGGATAAAAATTCCATTTTCAAGTAAGGATAATGAGTATGAGATAAACCATACCTTGAGAAACCTAACCACACCCCAAGAGTGACCCTTTACAATACACAAAATATCTAGGTTGAAACATCTTATACTTTGTTTCAATCTGAATCTGTGTGATGTATTCTGTATGATATTTCCAATATTTTCAAAAAGTTATAGGGAATCAGAATCTTTTACTCCCTTCTGCCTCTACTGAAGAATGGTGAGGGGAGATGTTTGGTTCTGATGTTCCCTGGAGTGTGGTTCCATTGATAATGATTTGTGAGACAATAATACAAAAACTGAGAAACCTGGATTGTGAAACTACATTCTGGAAAAAGTCAGTAAGGTGGGACTTAAGTAAGTCCTAGAGGTGGGAGATGTAGAAGATTTTCATTCATCTTGAATCAATATAAAACATAGAATTATGCCTATACATAGGATATTATTCTACTATTATCATCTGACTATGTGCAGTGAGCTTAGAGCAAAGAGAACTATTTAAAGATTGAAAAACACTCATGAAGGAAAAGAACCTGTTCAGGAGCTAGAAATACATGACAGCTATTGATCCACCTTCAGGAACTGATATATGGTAAAAAAAACACCTTGTCCAAAAATACAACAGTGCATATATGGAAAGATTCAGGATGTATATATGTGTGTTTTAGACGAAACTCTGGAGTGGTGCTCAAACATTACTCAGCCTTTTTTTAACTTGTTAATAAAGGTCTATCTGACTTCAAAACCACTTCAGAGCAATTTATTTTGAGCACGGAAAATTCTACAACCCCCAACCCCCAATTGCGAAGTGAAATGTATGGACTGCAAATACATTAGTTACCAAATAATACACACGTTCTTTCTATGAGGGTTGCGCTTCACTAAATAAAATTATTTAATAAATACCTGTTTACAATAAGCACTTAGTCGCACATACATAGGATGTTTGAGGGCGAACACGTAGCTAATATTCAAGGAGCGCAAAGCCATGATCACTATAAATATATATATATATATATATATATATATATATATATATATATATATATATATATATATATGGCTTTGCGCTGGCTTTGCGCTCCCTTGAATCCGAGAGATTCGTGCTGGTACCGTCTCATACAGTAATGCACTCTTGACATTTACCATTACAACAACACCAAAAAACAGCTTCAAATGAACTATGAAAATGAGAATAAAGTCGTAAAAGCTGCAGTGCATTTCTTATTGCTTAAAATGAACAGTGACTATCTCATGTTTTTCCGTGGGTGCTCGATTATTTCCGTGGGGATTGGCGCATATGCCATTAGCACCCTTTTAAAACATCCGCCATCTTTTCACACAAAACGAAACTACTCTGCGTGCTGTGTCTAAATGAGACTGTTACTAAAAAGTGCTTTATGCTGTACAGTATTTATTTATCATCAGTTGTTTAAATTGCGGTAGTTGAATACGGTTTTAATGATAATTGAAATAAGAAACTGTAAAACTAACGGTGGGGAATTTTAATCATGATTTATCGTCAAACCGGTAATCGTTACATCCCTAATCACACCCTGATTAAACCTTACATAAGTAACGTGACGTGTTGCTTGTCAAAATAAAAACACAAGAGACAGAGACATTGATCATGTGATGCTGGACGGCTGTGAGCTGAAGCTGGAATCTGCACTGATTTTACCAGTGTTTTCCTACAATCTGACCAAATCTATTTCAAACTGTAATGATTCACTATTACTGATGTCATTAATAAAGCAGGTGTTGTTGTATAAAGCTCTGACAGTGTGCTTTTGTTCTCTTTCCTCCTTTGTGTTCAACATTTTTATCAACTTTACATTTCATTCTGACACAAACCCTTTGAAATAAAGACAGATGATAATTTAACTTTTTTCACAAATAATTGAAAGTATATATTTGTTCACATATTAGAGGTAAATTAATCCCTTTAATATCAGAAAGTGAAGTTTACTCACCTCAGTTTACAGTTTGAGTCTCGTAGCACATCAGTGAGCTGCTGCTTTGAGTCTCCAATCATATTGTTTCTCAGATCAAGCTCTTTTAGAAACTGCAGTGCTTTTGTGTTTGTCAAAGACTGAGTTAAAGAAGAAACATCTGTAATTCCACAGTAATGAAGACTAGAAAGAGACAAACAGAGGAAGATCATCTTACAAATAAATCATTAAAGTGAAGAATTTTTCACAAATATAATGTGAACTCAGACTCATCATGAGATTTTGAGTATAAAGTGTTTTGGTTTAAACTGTTGAAGTGATTTTAATCATTTTGATTCTTGTATGTGAATGTTACTGACCTCAATCTCTCCAGTTTACAGTGTGAATCCTTCAGTACGTCACATAAGTGATTCACTCCTGTGTTTTTTATTTGATTCCTGCTCAGGTTCAGTTCTCTCAGGTGTGATGGGTTTGATTTCAGAGCTGAAGTCAGGATGAGACACTGTTTCTCTGTAATACTGCATCCACACAGACTGAAAACAGAAAGAGAAAAGACAATGAATCAGACAAGTGTCAAGTTCATGTGAGTAAATTCATCATGTGTTAACATTATACAGTGTAATAATTAAAACATTGCCAAAAACATTATATGACCATAAACAAGAACAGAAGGAAAAAAAGATTAACAAAGCAAATTAAGATCTATGGTCAACTATAGAACTACTTAAAAATGACATTAAAATGTGAAGATTTAGTTAAAATTCTGTTTCTTAATTACAATTTACCTAAAGACATTTTAAGAGTATTTTATCATCAATAAACACTTTGTAACTGTTACACTTTATTGTACAGTATGTCTGAGTGAATGAAGAAAAACAAACAAAGTATGGCAGGATTTAATTTGGTCCATTAACAATTAATTGTATTGCTGTCATTTAAGTTATTTAGATGAAAGATCAGAAGGGCACATAAATTAGAAATACATTATATGCACAGATAAATCATTTAGGAGAGAAGAGATGTTGTTGTGAGGGAGAAAGTTATTTAGATGAAAGATTAGTTATTTAGATAAAAGGAATATTAATTTAGAAATACATTATGTGCACGGATAAATCAAGTCAATATTCCATAAAAATAATAACTGTCAACTTTAATTTCACAGAGACTTTATGAAAGTAAACAGTGAACTTTAATCTCACTGTCACTGCTGTACAGTATAATGATACTAACTCTAGTTTCTCCAGCTTGAATTGTGTTTTCATCAGTAGATCACTGAGGTTTTTCACTCCAGAGTCTCCTAGTTTATTCCTGCTCAGGTTCAGTTCTCTCAGGTGTGATGGGTTTGATTTCAGAGCTGAAGTCAGGATGAGACACTGTTCCTCTGTAATTCTGCATCTATACAGACTGAAAACAGAAAGAGAAAAGACAATGAATCAGACAAGTGTCAAGTTCATGTGAGTAAATTCATCATGTGTTAACACCATACAGTGTAATAATTAAAACATTGCCAAAAACATTATATGACCATAAACAAGAACAGAAGAAAAAAAGATTAACAAAGTAGATTAAGATCTAGGATCAACTATTGAACTACTTAAAAATGACATTAAAATGTGAAGATTTAGTTAAAATTCTGTTTCTTAATTACAATTTACCTAAAGACATTTTAAGAGTATTTTATCATCAATAAACACTTTGTAACTGTTACAATTTATTGTACAGTATGTCTGAGTGAATGAAGAAAAACAAACAAAGTATGGCAGGATTTAATTTGGTCCATTAACAATTAATTGTATTGCTGTCATTTAAGTTATTTAGATGAAAGATCAGAAGGGCACATAAATTAAACATACATTATGTACATAGATTAATGCATTTAATTATTGCAATATTTCATAAACAAAAATTATAACTGTCAACTTTAATTTCATGGTGACTTTATGAAAGTAAAGCATGAACTTTAATGTCACTGTCACTGCTGTACAGTATAATGATACTAACTCTAGTTTCTCCAGCTTGAATTGTGTGTTCATCAGTAGATCACTGAGGTTTTTCACTCCAGAGTCTCCTAGTTCATTCCTGCTCAGGTTCAGTTCTCTCAGGTGTGATGGGTTTGATTTCAGAGCTGAAGTCAGGATGAGACACTGTTTCTCTGTAATTCTGCATCTACACAGACTGAAGACAGAAAGAGAAAAGACAATGAATCAGACAAGTGTCAAGTGTCAAGTTCATGTGAGTAAATTCATCATGTGTTAACACCATACAGTACAATAATTAAAACATTGCCAAAAACATTATATGACCATAAACAAGAACAGAAGAAAAAAAGATTAACAAAGTAGATTAAGATCTAGGATCAACTATAGAACTACTTAAAAATGACATTAAAATGTGAAGATTTAGTTAAAATTCTGTTTCTTAATTACAATTTACCTAAAGACATTTTAAGAGTATTTTATCATCAATAAACACTTTGTAACTGTTACACTTTATTGTACAGTATGTCTGAGTGAATGAAGAAAAACAAACAAAGTATGGCAGGATTTAATTTGGTCCATTAACAATTAATTGTATTGCTGTCATTTAAGTTATTTAGATGAAAGATCAGAAGGGCACATAAATTAGAAATACATTATATGCACAGATAAATCATTTAAGCACTGCAATAGAATATATGGTGACTTCATGAAAGTAAACAGTGAACTTTAATCTCACTGTCACTGCTGTACAGTATAATGATACTAACTGAAGTTTCTCCAGCTTGAATTGTGTGTTCATCAGTAGATCACTGAGGTTTTTCACTCCAGAGTCTCCTAGTTCATTCTCACTCAGGTTCAGTTCTCTCAGGTGTGATGGGTTTGATTTCAGAGCTGAAGTCACAGCAGAACAACCTTCATCTGTCATTTCACAGCAGATTAAACTGCAATGGCAAAAACAGCATAAAATAAGAAAAGAAAATATTATCATTATTATCATGTTTCCTGATTCTTGTATGTGAATGTTACTGAGCTCAATCTCTCCAGTTTACAGTGTGAATCCTTCTTTTTATTTGATTCAAACTAAGGTTTAGGATCTTTGATGATCATAATATTGAAGAGGCATTTAGTTTCTAATAGTTTGTTTTGAGTCACGTTAGTTTTGTATGAGGGCAGGCACTGCTTCTACTTCTTCTTTTACTTTATTTTATTTATTGATGAGAATAAAGAATGTCTCCATTCTTTATTCTCTAATGAAAGGTCTGGATTTACACACTTACTTACTATTAAAAAACAAAATGTACAAAATGTGACCAATATGGCAAAACCAGTGCACTGCTTTAAACAATATAACTTCAGCTCTGTTGTATTAAATAAATTAACTTTAACTGTACTAACTCTAGTTTCTCCAGCTTGAATTGTGTGTTCATCAGTAGATCACTGAGGCTTTTCACTCCAGAGTCTCCTAGTTTATTCCTGCTCAGGTTCAGTTCTCTCAGGTGTGATGGGTTTGATTTCA
>VONZ01002677.1:0-41685 GCA_012976165.1 Labeo catla | reverse complement strand
AAAAAAACAACCACACACACAAAACAAAAAACAAGATTGTATCAAACAGATCAATTTCCAGTTAAATGCACAGACCATGCAAATAAAAAAAAAAAACACAACTTGCAGCATAAGGCTAAAAGCAGCCTAAAATTAACAACATCACTGATCAGCCTAGCCTATTCTAGTGCAAGTTTATGCATTTTAAAAAACACTCACGTTATAAGTGAAGCTTTCTACACTGTATGATAAATAAATCTCTTACTGCACACGTTTGCAGTGCATTACGGCATGCGGAAAACAAAGGCTGTAGTCCAAAGAAGCCGTTTGTTGTAGTTCAACTGTCCACTTAATATAAAGTGTAAAATGGCCACAACTTATTGTGTAATATGTAAAACTTAAACCTCTGTGCAACACTTTAATAACAGAGTACTTACATGGTAACTCCTCAGGAACTGTCCACTTAATATAAAGTGTAAAATTCTGGACACCAACCATAATTTATATGTAAATCCTAACTCACCGGGTGCTGCTGTGTTGTTACAAATTATCTCCACTGAATTTAAAGCATAATCCTTCAATCACTGTATAACACCAGATAATTTACATGGTAAATCCACAGCAATTGTTCACACTTTACACTTTGCACACTTTGTTCACACTTGGTAACACTTTACCAAGAACTGTGTTATATTTAAAGCTCAAACCATAGGATACTACTGTGTAAAACCAGTGTAGTTACATGGTAACTGCACAGGAACTGTTAATTGAATATGAAGTATAAAGCATTTTTCGACACTGAGTAAAATCAACGTAACAGCATGGTAACTCCACAGGAACAGATCATGTTAAATTTATAGCACTCTATTCAAGAGTTAATTTTATTCCAGTGTAGTTATTCATAGAAATACAATATGTATTGTATAATATGTATTATTACACTTTATTTATTGCATTATAATGTTAACCCTAACCTCATTTAATTTAATTTAATTTGTTATATATAATGTAGCAGGCATTGCAATTGAACAATTACACTGTTCTTAAACAGGAACAGAACACTGTAATGTACAGTGTGACTGTAAAGTCAACTTGGTCACCAGAGTGTCAGATCAGAAATGGAAGATTAAACAGAAGAATACAGGAAATAAAGAGTAAATCGGTGCTGTGCAGTAATGCACCAGGATCAATCACATAGTTCATATTTTGATAACAGAGACTATCTAGAGCCAAAAAAAATTAATAAATCATGCATTGGGGGATGATACATCTTCAGTGAAATCTAAACCTGTATGCTTTTCTAATATCATGGATTAACTGTGCCAAGGAGCCTTTCCTATGTCTTCTTCCCAGCCAGCAGTGCCACTGGATGAATTTCAAATGTTCTCTTAATAGTTTTGTAGTCTTGTTACCCCTGAATCTTGACACCTGTGCCTTGATGGCTAGCCATGCCCGTTCAATATGTTGTGTGTGACAGCCAGTTTGGGGATCAACAAAATTTTTGCTGTGGTTTACAGTTAGGTGTCTGTATCCTAGTGGTTGTAGCGCATTCAGATATGCCCTCCAATTGTCACTGTAAACAGTTGACCCCCTTCTGATGTGTCTTGTGATAATGGGCATCAGTGTGGTCCTGGAACGGTCCTTTACCATCTTTAAGACTGGTAGGCGGCGAGATCCTTTAACCTCTATTATCCCAAACACCCAGCCTTTTCTTCTCTGCCAAGTAGTACAACAGCGGCCACGATTAAACTGAAAATGCATAAACACAAGAAACATGACAAATGTTAAGAGAAGTAAAGCCTGGTATGTGTCAGAGAAAACTTGGATTCTGATCTCCCTATTACCATTTGAGGGCCATTCCTCAGCACACATGTACGAGCATCATCATTTAATCATGTCTTTTGATTTCATGTGGTATTTTGATATGATATTAACCCTGGAAGGGTAACTGAATGCAGCTTTAACCAACTTTAGTATTTCAACATTGCAAAAACAAATACCTTTCTTTTTGTATTTGTCACATCATATGTACCTTTCTTTTGTGAGCGAACTTAGACTCATCTATAGCCACAAACTTCTGTCTTGACTTCCCACCAACTCTAAGACCCGTTCTTCTTTTCAGATTCCTCAATGCCTTAGTGCAAACCTATAAAATGTAAGTGGCCATAGAGGAATTAGTACAAACAAAATTATTACAGTTCAACTGGCTGAGCAATGTAGTCCTGAAGAGTCTTGTGCAAAGGTTACTCTTATATACAAATGCTTGTAGGAAAAATTAAGTTACCTTTCTGAGCAGTTTGTTCATTCTGGACAATGTTGTTGAAGTTTTGGCAACACAGTCTTCCATCAAATCAATTTGTCTTAACTGTAGACCCTGGGAAAATCTTACAAGAAAATAATTTTGGTTAATTAAAGACAATAACAAAAATTGAATAATGTACAAAATAAATAAATAAATAAATAAAATAAAAAAGAATGACCAGAAAAAATATTCCTTTAAACCAGTGGTCACCAACTTTTTAAGTCCACGATCCCTGAACTCTGCCTTTATGAAAGACAAAATCTATCTGATAAAAAAGACAGTCCAGATTGTACTGTCAATTTCAGTACTTTATTTAGTTTTGTAATTAACGAGGCACTGATAATGATTTTTCATGCTCAAATGTTTTTATAAGAAAACTGTTTGTTACCGATACTGGTTACTGATTTTTATTTTTTTTTGGCAAATTTATGTATTGCTTATTTGCTTTCTAACAAGAATACTGGCCTTAAACAAAAATATCTATAGCCATTTGAAATTTGAGGCAACCACTGCATTTTAATCACAATCCAAATAAAGATATTAAGCTAAGCTATGTTTGAGTTACATTTTGATATTTTTTTAAGTTTAATTAAACTGTGTAATTACAAAATTTTAAGCAAAACAGAACATCTTTATCATTGTGAAATTATGCTACATTAAACATCTGACGGGCTGAATGAGATCATTCACTCTCTGACAGTAGGTGGGGCTTATGGAACAACAGAAGTAAAGTGTTTCAAATTAAGCAAGCTTGCTCTGCCTGCTACAGTACTTTCATTGCATCTTTCATTGCAGTGTCTCTGGCCTCTGTTAACATCCTTTTCAGACACAATATATTATTTTTAGGGGCTGTCAGTTTAATGTGTTTAACTTAATTAGTTATAAAAAAAATAACAAGATTAAAATATTTTAACGCCGTTAGCGCACTGGCCCCTCCCCCAGACCTGTGCGTCATCTTATATTTCATATAGACTGTTGACAAATAAGATGCAGGGCAACAACTCTACAAATGCAGTTATGCCCTAAAATTCAAGATATTGCTGCAAAAAATGCCCCTATTTGTGTTTTGTCTCATATTTATAACACATTTCACACAATATCACAAGGGCAGCAAGAGCAATACATGACACCAGGGCTGATTTTGTTCCGATCTATCACAAGCTTAGATGTGATTTTATACAACAGTTCAGTAAATAAGAAGCTAATATTGCATTTATTTTAATTTTTCAGAGAACATATTACATTTGAAGCCATAGCAGAATGATTGCGAGTCTCTGAGCAACACATCTGTGTTTAGTTTCTTAATGAATCCGTGTTTTGAACAAACTCCTGAACCAATGATTCAAAAGCCCATTCATAAAGAGAGTCATTTACTTAATTCCTGAATTAATCAGCCTTTTAAACTAATCGAAGACATTTACAGCCACCTGCTGGCAGATTTAGTTTCTTATTTAGAGTATCATTTAATTATAAAATAAATAAATAATAATAATAAATAAAAAAATATATAATAAAAATAAGAACAAAAATAAAAACATTAAACAGACAGTTCACCAAAAATGTTTAATCCTGTCATCATTTACTCACTCTCACATCATTACTTGCCCTAAATGTTTATGTGCAATAAATTTTATTTTGAATCAAATCAAATAAATTTTAATAAACAAATTATTTCTTGTTGAAGCTACTTTTTGTAATGTCTGTTTGATGCTTTACACAACAATGACTTTAAATTGTCTTTTGTGCGTAATTTCCAATGTGAGGTGTGATTAATTTGCGATCAATTAGATTAATTAATCGAAATATCATGGAATTAATTACATTAAAAAGGTTAACCGACTGACAGCCCTAATTATTATTATTTATTATTATTTTATCACTATTCCAGAAGCTTCTGAATTCGCAAAAATGAGTACTGTCACACGTACCAGATCACGTGAGGTCACGAGGACCCGGAAGTAACTTCACGCAGGTATTTAAGCAGGAAGCAGGTGTTGTTTTGCACCAGACATTGAGTTCATGCTCGACTCCACGTCAGGTCCCATCTTCAAACCAACTCACGTGAGTAATCTCTCTGCTCTTCGGAGCGCTTATCTACCCGTCTGTGTGCGTGTGAGAACGCGGATTTCTTGGTGGAAATCTCTACTCCTTATCGGAGCGTTCTCAGAACAACTGCGTGATTACCTGCTCACTCGTGCATATCCGCGTTTGAGTTTTCCGTCACGCTACAAGGGGACTTATCTCGAACCTTGCATTTCTTGTCCAGCCTCCGTGACAGAATGTCTGGTCCCGAAATGGTCCCGACGGATCTGGAACAATTGTGGGGTGTGATCCAGCAGCAGTCGGGGGAAATCATGAATCTGCGGCAGGAGCTGGTGGGGCTTCGTGCGGAGGTCCACGCGCTGCGTACCGAAACCGCGGGTCTTCGGGCGGAGTGCGGGGTTCTCCAGTCCGACCTCACCGCCCTGCAGGCGGATTATGATGACCTGGCTGCTGCACAGATCGCCCCCGCAGAGCCAGTCCGTCCTGCCCTTCAACCCAAGATCGCACTTCCGGATAAATGGGATGGATCCGGAACCCGGTGCGATGTGTTCCTAACCAACCTGTCACTTTTGTTTGAGTTTCAGCCTACAAGATACCCATCAGACCGCAGCAGGATTGCCCTTCTCATCTCACTTCTCACCGGGCAGGCAGCAGAGTGGGCTGCGGCGGTCCTGAAGGCTGACGGGATAGCCGCCCACTCGTATCCCGAGTTCACCACCCAGCTCAGGGCCGCCTTCCAACACCCTGAGAGCGAAGTGGAGGTGGATTCCCGTTTGTACCACCTGAGGCAGGGCGAGCGCAGCGTCAGCAAATACACTATGGACTTCCGCACTCTCGCTGTTCAAACTCAATGGAGTGACGCGGCGCTCCGCACAGCCTTTTACGAAGGACTGTCCAACCATCTGAAAGACGAACTGGCTGTGCGTGAGCTGCCGGCCACCCTGGAGGGCATGATCCAGCTCGCCCTCCGGGTGGATCAACGCATGAGTCATCCTACTAAACGTTTTTCTTCTCTCTCCACAGGCTGCACCCTCCGTCACCGTCATCTGGATCAACCCCTCACTCACGCTGTCGCTGCGCCATCTCCACCTCCACCGGCCGCTCCAGAGGCCCACTCATCAGGAGCCGGGGAACCCATGCAGATTGGACGCACCTCCCTGACGGCAGCGGAAAGGGCTAGACGCTACCGCGAAGGTCTATGTGCCTATTGCGCCTCCCCAGATCACCATCGTGCAATCTGCCCTTTGCGTCCGGGAAACGGCCAGACCAGGTGAAGAGGGGGAGGTCTTCATCTGGTTCCGCTACCATCAAATCCTATCCCACTGTTTCCCGGCTGCTCCTTCAGGTATCAATCCTCATGGGCTACCGACGGATCGTGACCACCGCATTCGTTGACTCGGGTGCGGCTGGGAATTTTATCGATCAGGTTTATGCTGCCCAATTGGGGATTGAGACTGAGGTGTTATCCCAGCCTTTAAAGATCACTGCCATCGACGGTCGCCCCCTCAACTTCAGCCCTGTCACTCAACGCACCAAAGAAATCCACCTACAGATCGAAAACCACTCAGAGAAGATACACCTCTACATCACCAAGATCACCTCACCTCCCATCATCCTAGGACACCCGTGGCTCGTCACACACGACCCCTTCATCTCATGGACCACTAATCGTATTGTCCACTGGGGGGCGACCTGTCAGGAGCTCTGTCTCCAGGCGAAGGCTGGGACGTGTTCAGGGGGGTCCGAGGTTCCCGATGTCAACCTGGAGAGCATCCCCGTCCCGTATCGCGACCTGGCCGAGGTCTTCAGCAAAAGACAGGCAGCTCTCCTACCACCTCATCGGCCCTACGACCTGGCTATTGACCTCGTGCCGGGCGCGGTACCTCCCCGCGGCCATCTGTACTCCCTGTCTGCCGCCGAACATCAGGCGATGGAGGAGTACATGGCTGAAGGACTTCGGGCCGGCACAATCCGTCCTTCCAGCTCCCCGGCGGCCGCGGGCTTCTTCTTTGTGAAGAAGAAGGACGGGGGTCTCCGTCCCTGTGTTGACTATCGGGGACTCAACCAGATTACCATCAAGAATCGTCATCCACTCCCACTTACCAACACCGCCCTGGATGCCCTCTCTGGTGCCCGTTTCTTCACGAAACTGGACTTACGGAGCGCTTACAACTTGGTCCGCATCAGGGAGGGTGATGAGTGGAAGACGGCCTTCATAACCCCCACTGGTCACTACGAGACCCTGGTTATGCCGTTTGGTCTGTGCAACAGTCCATCTGTATTTTAGCAATTCATCAACGACGTTCTCCGGGACATGCTGGGTAGGTGGTGCTACGCCTATTTGGACGACATCCTTGTATACTCTAAGACCCTCGAGGAGCACACCCAGCATGTCTGAGCAGTCCTTCGGAGGTTGCTGGCCCATCAGTTGTACTGTAAGTTGGAGAAATGTGCCTTTCACCAGCACTCCACCACATTCCTTGGCTTCGTAATATCTTCTCAGGGTGTGGCCATGGATCCCCAGAACCTGGAGGCTGTGCGCTCGTGGCCCCTACCCACGTCGCTCAAACAGCTGCAACGTTTTCTGGGGTTCGCCAACTTCTACCGGCGATTCATCCAGGGCTTCAGCGCAACTGCAGCACCTCTGACTGCTCTCACCAAGCCATCACGCGGAGAATTCCAACTCACACCCGAAGCCATCCAAGCTTTCAAGAAGTTATGTCACCTGTTCACCACCGCTCCGGTTCTCCTCCATCCCGACCCGACTAAACCATTCGTTGTTGAAGTGGACGCTTCCGATGTGGGCGTAGGGGCGGTCCTTTCTCAACGCGGTCCAGACGAGAAACTACACCCTTGTAGTTTTTTCTCGAGGAAATTCAATCCCACACAGCAGCGTTACGGGGTAGGGGACCGTGAACTGTTGGCCATCAAGTGGGCTCTGGAAGAATGGCGTCACTGGCTCCAGGGCGGCAGCGACCCATTCACCGTCTGGACCGACCACCAGAATCTCACCGTCATCCGCCAGACCAAACAGCTTAACCCCAGGCAGGCGCGGTGGGCCTTATTCTTCGAGCACTTCCATTTCCACCTCTCCTATCGGCCCGGCTCGAAGAATACCAAAGCAGACGCCATCTCCCGCCAACATCAGCGCGACACCACCGCCTCGGAGCCCGCGCCTGTCCTGCCTCCTCACATCATCTTGGCTCCTCTCCAGTGGGGGTTAGAAGAGAGAGTCCGCCAGAGTCACAGCCTGGAACCTCCTCCACCCGAGACCCCCGCTGGGCGACTCTTTGTACCTGACCACCTCCACAGGGAAGTTCTCCAGTGGGGGCACGATTCCACTTTGGCAGGTCATCAGGGGGTCCAGAGAACCATCTCGTTTATCGACCAGGCGTTTTGGTGGAGGACGTTGAGGAGAAACGTACAGGAGTACGTCCAGGCATGTAACATCTGCGCTCGCTCCAAGACCTCCAACTCACCATCTACCGGCGAGCTGCAGCCCCTCCCCATCCCCAAACGCCCCTGGAGTCACATCTCAGTCGATTTCGTCACTGGACTCCCTGACTCGCAAGGCAAGAACACCATCCTGACCATTGTGGATCGTTTCTCGAAGGCTGTGCACCTGGTGGCTCTCACCGGACTCCCCTCTGCCAAGACCACCGCGGAGCTGATACTCGAGCACGTAGTCCGCTTGCATGGGTTTCCCAAGGACATCGTCTCGGACAGAGGGCCCCAGTTCACGGCCAAGTTCTGGCAGGCCTTCTGCCGTCTGGTCGGCACCACCTCCAGCCTATCGTCCGGTCACCATCCTCAGACGAACGGCCAGACGGAGCGGGCCAACCAACAACTGGAGCGCTTCCTTCGATGCTTTGCGGGTGAACATCAGCGCTCCTGGGCGCGCTACCTCATCTGGGCCGAACTATCCAACAACTTACACACATCTTCGGCCACTAATCTAAGCCCATTCGAGGTATGCTACGGGTACCAACCTCCGGTGTTCGAACATCAAGAACCGGAGGTTGACGTCCCGTCCGCCCAACAGTTGGTCCGCCGGTGCCGGCGGCTCTGGAATCACGCCAGGACTGCCATTCAGAGAGCCAACCAACGCTACACCACTCAACACCGCCGCCGGCACCCTCCGGGACGATTGTTCCACGTTGGTGACAGGGTTTATCTCTCCACACGCAACATCAATCTAAAGTCGGACTCCAAAAAACTCACCCCACGATTCATCGGACCCTACAAGATCACTCACCGGTTAAACCCTGTCCGGCTCCAGCTGCCTGCTTCCCTCCGGATCCATCCTGTATTTCATCAGTCCCAACTCAAACATGTTTTCTTCTCCCCTCTGTCTCCCCAGGTCACTGCTCCCCCCCCGGTCCGGATCATCGACGGTGGCCATGGCACCCAATACCTCGTCGATTGGGAAGGCTACGGTCCGGAGGAGCGGTCTTGGGTTCCCGGGCGGTTCATCCTGGACCCCACTCTCATCCAGGACTACCGTCGTCGGGTATCCTCCGTTCCGGGACCGTCAGGTGCCGGTCCTGGAGGGGGGGGTACTGTCACACGTACCAGATCATGTGAGGTCACGAGGACCCGGAAGTAACTTCACGCAGGTATTTAAGCAGGAAGCAGGTGTTGTTTTGCACCAGACATTGAGTTCATGCTCGACTCCACGTCAGGTCCCATCTTCAAACCAACTCACGTGAGTAATCTCTCTGCTCTTCGGAGCGCTTATCTACCCGTCTGTGTGCGTGTGAGAACGCGGATTTCTTGGTGGAAATCTCTACTCCTTATCGGAGCGTTCTCAGAACTCGTGCATATCCGCGTTTGAGTTTTCCGTCACGCTACAAGGGGACTTATCTCGAACCTTGCATTTCTTGTCCAGCCTCCGTGACAAGTACAAAGACTGGAGAAATGTAATGTATTTTTGTACTTATTTTTCTGTTATTTACTGGGACAGTGATAAATATCTAGCAGTAGATCACTAAGAACGGGTTGGAGCCACTGATGTAACCACTAACCAGATATGTTATCGTTACATTATGTACATACATACATGTAGCTATTATAGGTGCATGTTAGCTACTATACGTTACCTGTATATGAATTCCATCCACTTTACCAGGGGAATCCTTGAGTTATAAAACAGTGATCCATAGTGAATGGATAGTGTAATCCTACGATGCGTGTTTCTTCGACATGTCCTGAGATAACAGTGCAAAATATTAGTCTCAGAAGCAAGCTGCCTAAAATTACGTTAACGTTAGCTATCCAAACAGAGGGTTAAATTGGTGCCTAACGTTACTTACCATATGTAACCATCACGTCCATTGTGGGCTTTAATTCTCATCTTTTTTCCACAGTGGCGACAACTTGGTGTTTTGCAAAGTAAGCCTTTCTTCTGTAGCCATTTGATCATTAATTTCCTATGTCTTCCACCGCTGCAAAGACGTATCAGTTTATTTAATTGCCTTGAATACATAGCCATAGCAGTCTAGAAACTGCTAATGTACAACAACAGGATGATGCTTGCGGTCCTATTTGAAATTTTTGGCGCCTTGTTGTTAACTGGCCGCCTACAACGAAACGTGATAGTTGTCCCTTGACGTTACGTAAGCCTTGATTGGCCTGCTGCATGAACCACCAACTTTATTCCTATCAGGACTCGGGAGATTTTTTTGACAGGAAACAGTTAGCTTATTTGCTTCTTCGTCGTTTTGCAAATTGCAGTCATCTTACCTACATTTTATCCATACTTCAAAGCAAATTTTTCCACAATATGCCTCGAAAGAAAGGGGTTTCTTTGAAGAGGACCTGCCCCCAACGCAGCGAAACTGACGCCATGGACCTCTTGAACGAAGGTAATTAACTTAGCTACAGTAGTTAACATGTCAGATATTATGACCTAATGTTAGCTAGTTACTACCATGATCCTGTCAGCTAGATAGTATCTACTATGCAATATTATATAGGTCCACCTTTGGTGTAATATTGTCAGGTGCTGCAAAAGTAATTGTAAAATGCTTCAAGTCTTTTACGAAATGTAACAATGATTTTACTACAAATAAAACAACAACAACAACATAATTACTATAGTTAAACCATGGTAACCACAAATTAACCATGGTTTTGCTACACTAACCGTAGTATAACCATGGTAGTACAATATGTACATGATTATAGATGGTTACCATGCTTTTACTAAAATAAAACCGTGGCTAATTTCTTGTAAGGGGTTAAAAAAGTTTAAAATGGCGTAATGCCATAAAACAGCGATCACCGATCAGCAAATTTGACCACAGATCAATTTAGTTTGAATTTTTAAGATGGGCGAAAGCTCATATAGCAATATGGTGATCTTTGATCATACTTTTGGTGTTGAACATTAAGCTTTTTCATTATAATGGGCCTCAGTGGAGGAAAAACACTTAAGCAATGTCCATACTTTGGTTGGTTGGTTTGTTTATTTATTTATTTGGGGTAAACACTGGGTAAAATGTTTATGAAAGAAGGTCTGAGAGATATTTGATGATAACTGATCATATTTTTGAAACAATGAGCCAGGTTAAACCTTTTCACAATAAGTGTTTTATAATGTCTCTGCTGCAATGGTGCAGTAGTTCGGCTTCATATGTCACACAGGAACATTAACCATTTCCTTTTATCTTACAGAACAAGCTAATGCGGCCCAGCAAATAGATCAAGGACCCCATGGTAAAGACGATGACAATGACCTTTCTGTTGTTGCAGTGGCAAATCCAGAAACAGGTGAGTTTGGATTTACATATTGGGAAATTAAACAGGTTGTATGCATTTTGAATTTCAGATCATGGTAACTTAACCCAGATGTAGTCTCCTCTGGGTTACTGAGATTGACATGAGAAGCTAACTTGTTTCAAATCAGGTGAAACCTTATCCCATCTGTACCATTTTTCTGTGTTCGCTGTATGCCTGGATGATATACCAAAAATTCACCAGTACATGAATTGGGAAGCTTTTATTGACATAATAATAGTAATAATAGTCAGGATGTTAGGGAGCAGCATTCTTTTTTTGCAAGAACATTTTCATCTGCAACCCTTTAACCAAAACTACAACAGCCAATCACACTCTTGTTCCATTGAGCATATACAGGAATATAAATACTTGGTCTAGCACTGATGCCAACCATAGGCCATTTTACACAATGGGAATCCACTGTATTGTGGGAAATCAAGTTTAAAACAAAAGAAACTTTTGTACTTTTTGACCATATAAAAAGCTGTGACACAGCTGTTACTTGTTCATAAAAAAAAAAAAAAACTGGTGATGATTTCACATTGTTTTTAAAGGACGAGATGATGAGTCTTCCTCCTTGGCAGAAAAAAAATAAGGTGATGGTCATGGCCCAGGAAATAAAGGCACTTGAAGAAGAACAAGATTTTCTTCGTCAAACTGTCCTAAAACTCTCAAGTAAGAAACATGTATCTGGTTTGCTCTTTAAACTTATTTTATTAAAGTATTTAGCAGTTACTAAAATCCTGAACTCCTGAGCATTACATGATAAATTACTTCTCTAAGCATTTTTGCCTTTTTGTGTAACTAAATGTGTTATTGTTTCCTTTAGATCGAGGGCCAAAAAAAGAAAGTCTTGGACACAAGCACTGAATGCAGCACCAGTGACACTGATGAAGACTCCCTGACTTCCTCCTCCTCTTCAGAATCACCAGATAGCGACATTACTCGTAAAAAAAGGAGAAGAGGTCATAAAAAGAAGATAAAGAGGGCTAGCAGGTCAAAATCTACCAAGCACAGCTCACGTGGTAAGCACATATCCTGTTTTTGAATCTAATGTTTCTGTTTATGTGTACTTATTTAATATAACACATACCTATCTCTTATTGGGCTTCTTGACTAAAATTAATACTGGTATTATCCCTGAAAAAAAAAATCAGTCGACTAGGGGTGAAATGGTTCAACTAACTGAAGGTTCGGTTTGTATCACAGTTTTAGAGTCACGGTATTGGTATGGTTCGGTATGTGCTATGTTTTAAAAAAAAAACTATACTGTCAAATAAAAATAAAGAAAATAAGAATAAATAATCTAACTACAAGCAACAGCAGAAATAAATACAATAGAGTAAAGATAATAAATAAAATAATCAGTGATATTCAGTTTTTTAGGAAGGTCTAACATTAGATTTTAGGTATATTAAAGGGGTCCCATTATGCTTTTTCTCTTTTTGAATTGTAGTCAGTGTGCGGTGTGTCTCTTTGAGCATAAAAAAGATCTACAAAGTTACAAATCTCAAAGTCCACTCCAAAAGGAGATATTTTGTTTTAAAAAAAAATATTTTCATGAACTACAACAATTGGCTTCTTTGGACTACAGCCTTTGTTTTCCGCATGCCGTAATGCACTGCAAACGTGTGCAGTAAGAGATTTATTTATCATACAGTGTAGAAAGCTTCACTTATAATGTGAGTGTTTTTTTAAAATGCATAAACTTGCACTAGAATAGGCTAGACTAATCAGTGATGTTGTTAATTTTAGGCTGCTTTTAGCCTTATGCTGCAAGTTGTGTTTTTTTTTTTATTTGCATGGTCTGTGCATTTAACTGGAAATTGATCTGTTTGATACAATCTTGTTTTTTGTTTTGTGTGTGTGGTTGTTTTTTTGTTTGTTTGTTTTTGTTTTTTTTTGTTATTTGTTTTAGTTTGTCTCATTAAGAAACTTTGATCTTCCTACAGCAACAACCCCAGATGATGTACTGCAGCGGTACAATAAAGTTTTTCATGCCTTCAAGAAAGAAGGGAGCATCAGAAAGGCTTGCACCAAAGTTGGGGTTGACCGAAATACTCTCGCATTAACAGCTGTTGTGGCTGAAATACAGCTTGTTGATCCAGAGTTTTACAGAAGCATCCCGAAGTTCAGAGCCAAGGAGGAGAAGCTCTTTGACTTTGCAAAGCGGTGCCTGCAGTCACTGACAGCAGACCTCAAGTCTGCCATAGAAAATGCCAAAAAAGAGAGTAAACTAGAAGCGTAGAATCTGTTACACTGTTGAGTGTAATGTGTTAATAAACATTGTTTAGCAATTTTTCCTGTATACTTTACTTATTGAGAAGTAATTAAAGTTTGATTAATGCAGTTGTTAAATTTATTGTAAGTAGATAGTTCCAGTGGACTTAACATGTAACATTTCACAATGTAAGTGGGAAGTTGCTATGAAATTATCATGTTACAACACTGATGGCACACAACAATGACCCTAACAATTACACGTTATATTTAGTGGTCAGTTCCTGCACAAGTACATTGTTATTATATTGTTGCACATAGGTTTGGGTTTTACATATCACACAGTAAGTTGTGGCCATTTTACACTTTATATTAAGTGGACAGTTCCTGAGGAGTTACCATGTAAGTACTCTGTTATTAAAGTGTTGCACAGAGGTTTAGATTTTACATATTACACAGTACGTTGTGACCACATTACACTTTATAATAAGTGGACAGTTCCTAAAGAGTTACCATGAAAGTACTCTGTTATTAAAGTGTTGCACAGAGGTTTAGGTTTTACATATTACACAGTACGTTGTGACCACATTACACTTTATATTAAGTGGACAGTTCCTGAGGAGTTACCATGTAAGTACTCTGTTATTAAAGTGTTGCACAGAGGTTTTAAAGTTTTACATATTACATAGTATTTTGTGACCATTTTACACTTTACAGTTCCTCAGAAGTCACCATGTAAGTATACTGGTATCACAAGGTGAAACTTTCTAATTCAACGTTGGTACTGCAAGTCTAATTTTAATTCAGTGTTCAGAAATACATGGTATGCACATAGGAATCAACATGATTTCTATAAAGTTCCAGTGTATTCCAAACTGCAGTATTGAAGACTGGAAGTGGAGAAACTTGTGTGAGTACATATTGTTCTTAGAAAATGTAGTTACATAATTCTTGTTACACATGTGTACTTACCGTAGTGGAAAACAAATGTTGTTACCAATGTCCTGTTACACATTTGTACTTACACATACTATTCAGTGGGTTGTTACATGTGTGTAGTTACACTGGTATTAGATCTGTAGATACTATGTACCAATGTGTACATACACTGTGGTTACATACTATGTACACATCTAGTTACCATGTAAGTTCACAGGTATTAGGGACACTTAATATAAAGTGGGACCGTCAGGATATAAATCCCCTAAAACTATGCATGGGGGCTTGCTTTGGTGTTGCCACCCCTCATAGACCCCATGCCACCCTAAAAATTGCCCCTGTGCAAAGTTAATACCTTTTTTTAAATAAAGTCTTAACTGGCAATGGAAAAAAAGCAGCACTGCCATATTTGCTTGTTAGCCCTTGTCAAGTGATTTTAGAATCACCAAGGACCACGGTTCAGCTAAAAATCAGCTGAAACTGTGGTCCTTGGTGATTCATAAAATGCAAGTCAATGACTACCAGTACTTTGAAAGTTAAAAAAAAATAAATCATATCAGACAATGCACCATGACACCTTTCTACATTATTGAGTGAGCAATCATAAAACAAAACCAGTAGCAACAAGTGGAAGTGCAGGTTTTTAAAGAAGTAGAATAAAGAGTTAAAGACAAAGAAACCATCTTCTCATTTTGTGATTAATGTGTTTCTGTCCAACATCTAGTTGTGCTCTTCTGACAGAACTGCAGCATGTCAAATTTAATCAGTCTAAGGGTCATTCAGTTAGATAAGGTTATCACGACATTTGTGTGTACGCTTCAAAAATAATAAGTGTCGAGCTCTGTCAACGACCCCGGCCCCTTGCCATCTGCTGACACCAGCGGTCCCAAGACTGGAACTTAGCGCACTACTAAGTGGACTCTTCCGCGTCCTGACCAGAGCTGTGGATGAGCTGGGTCTGGAGTGGTCTCCTCCTGAGGAGCCCTCACACAGCCGCTTGGATGAGTGGTTCCTGCCAGGGCGTCATCAGGCCCCTCGCCAACGGGCCTCCCCGTTCTTTCCAGAGGTCCATGAGGAACTCGCCAGGTCATGGAGCGCCCCCTACTCGGCACGCCTGCGTACTTCGTCTTCCTCCACCCTCACCAGGGTTGGTGCCATTCATGAATTGAATTGAGAATGAATGGTAAATTCCAATTCACTTCCTGGAATGGAATTGGAATTGGAATTGCATGCAGCTGACAGGAAATGGAATTGGAATTGAATTGGAATGTCAGGAAACAGAATTGAAATCAAATAAATTCCACTAAATTCCACTTGAGATATTTAGGCCTGAGAGATGCAATCTTAGCGATGCCAAATTTCAGGAAATGATGATGCAGAGAATTTGATGCAATAAAAAGTGAATGAAATACATGAATGAACATGACTCTTTTTTTTTTGTGAGTTGAGACATATATTATGTGGTAATCATATATTGAATGTATAGTACATCCAGAACTTATCACCACTGTCATTCAACTATTAATTCATAATGTACAGTTCTCATTTTTATTTACTTGCATTTGATCAACTCTATTTCATACATTACTTGGTATTTGTAAAGCATCATAAATAAAGTTCAAATGTATGTCTCTAAATGCAATCACAAATAAATGCTCAGAAACAGCAATAACCGGAATTCAGTGGAATTTCCCTGAATTGAATTCCACTTCCTGTAATTCCAATTCAATTCCAACTCTGTTTCCTGTAATTGTTGTTGAATTCCAATTCCAATTCCATTTCCTTCTTTGGATTGGAATTGTTGAGTTCATTCCTGAATTGACCCCAACCCTGGCCCTCACTTCTGTCGAAGGCACCGAAGACAAAGGATATGAGAAGCTGTCTCCCTTGGACGAATCAGTGATCGCCCATCTCTGACCGCCCACTGCCATTGGTTGGAAGGCTAGAGCTTCCCAGCCGTCCAAGCCGTGCAGGACGACTTTGGCCCTCGCTGGACGTGCCTGTGCACTACACTCCATGGCGTTCCTACAAGTATTCCAGCAAAACTCCTTGCTGGAATGGACAAGTCTGCCCTGGACTCCGCCACATTGATGGAGCTGTAAGATGTGAAATTATTTCCTCATGAATTCAAAGTCCAGGAACCCTGACAAAAACAGATGCCATGCAACAAAACAATAAAACTAATCTGGAGAAGAGATCTTCAAAGAGGGCAAACAACACCACCCCTATTGCTCATTTACAACCCCCTTCCTCCCTCTCCTCTCCCCTCCCTGCATCTCACACTTTTTCCCCCAAAAGGTTCCACTGAAAGTCACTAAGAATGTCCATATACTACATGTGTTACATTTTGTGAATGTTGAAGTTTCCCTTTCATGTTTGGTATCATTCTAAAGGTCTTAGTGCGATTGGTAAAATGGTCTCAATTTCACAGAAGTCACTTATATTATGAGGAAGACTGAACACTTTTGTAGAATTGTGTTTTGCTGCTGAGGGGTGTGTTTTCCCCTTAGGGTCGGGTGAGAATCTCCAGCCAGGTGTGACCCTGGGGCATGAGATCTCCTGACAAACCAAAAGGTCTTTTATGTTTTTACAACTGATTGGAAGATTTGTTTGTTTTGATCTGGGTATATAAGTGAAGTGACAAAACATTACGGGGGGATTCTGTATTCAGAAGAACCCCACACTGTGTGTGAGAGTCTTTGGAGCTTTGCCTCCAAATCTCTCACATGCTGCTGTGTATCTCTATGCGGTCAGGTATGCATCTCTCACTCTTAGATTTATCTCTGAGTAATTGATGTTATGTATTCATTTTAATTGGAACTGAATTTAATTCTGAATTGGATTCTCATTGTTAAGCTATGTAATTGGCATGATACATTTTTACCTGACAAATAAAATGTTATTATTTGATTCATTTTAGACTTGTCTGAAATCCTTATTTCTAGTAGATTGTGAGGAGGCTGGTGCTACCGCAAGTTACGACCAGGATAGAGCAAACAGCAGGCTCAGGATTGAATGGAGCAGTAGGCACATCATCTGAGACCCCCTGATTTCTGTCTATCACTGATGTTAGCAAGGTGTACCGGCGAAGACTAAAAGTAAACTACACTTTTTGTGAAGGCAAGCAGTAGGCGGCTGTCAAAAAGGGTATTTAGTCACCTACATACCTCTGACTCAACAATCAGACTGGCATTTTTGTGATCGTGAGACCGACGTAATTCGGCCGGCGTCAGGCTCTAAGCGGCACCGGGTCCCCAATGAACAAATAACTGAAGTATAGCGAGTCCAAAATAATCAGATATCTAAATTAATACTTAATTGATATTTGCGATCAGCCTGAATTAAACACCTAAATTCTAACGATCATATGAAATTGGAGTCAGATTAAACATGGAGCTAGATTAAAAATGAAACTAAATCCTGATAAATTAAGCGAACTTTGCAGAAGCGCTGTGAAAAGACCGAACATGCATTAACCTTCAACCAGACAACTGGACTCCGTTTTTGGGCCTGTGGATGGATCCTTACAGAGCTGCGAAGGTCCATGGCCAGTTTGGTCGTGATAGAGCGCCACCTATGGCTCACGCTGACAGAGATCAAGGATGCAGATAAGGTCCCCTTCCTTGACGCCACGGGCCTGTTTGGACCTGCTGTTGAAGGTTTCGCCGTGTACTTCTCTGCGGTTCAGAAGACGTCCCAAGCCATGCAACACTTCCTGCCGAAACGCTCCAGCTCTGCAGCTGCTTCCGGCCGCTTCAAGTCTGTGCCACCTCAACAGCCTGTGACACCTGCTCCAGCCGCAGCTGCTGCTGCTTCAGCTCAGCCAGCCAAGTCTGAGCCTAGACAGCGTTCCGGCTCGGCCAGATGATACCCCTTCCTGAAGCATCAGAGACCCCAGCCCAAGCTGATGCTGGATCCGGCGCCCCCGCCATCATCCTGATCTCTGGGACAGGAAGAGGAGGGGGCAAAGCCATGAGAGCGACTTCAGGCTGTGCATGCAGGCTGATTTTTGCTGTACTCTAGGCCCCAAGAGATGCCTGGGTGGAAGTCTATTAGTCATTCCTCTACCATGGCACGGTGTGTATGGATCGGTTCCCATAGCATCTAGCGACACAGTATGAGTGTAGTATAAAAAGGAAACATACTCGTTTACTCTCGTAACTTTGGTTCCCTGAGATACGGGAATGAGTACTGCGTTACTGGCCATGCCATGTCGCTGCACAACTTAGTCGTTGCTTCAGTCGAAGTAACCTGAGGATCCTATGGTGAAACGGGCACTTATATAGCCGCATGGCTATATTCGTCACCATAGGCTTGTGCAGCTCCGCTGCCGAGTCATTGGTTCGATTCGTTTCTCTGCACGATCCAATGTCCGTGCAGTTTCATTGTGTTAATAAAAAGGCTTCAGTCAAGGAGAAAAAAGGACTTTTTCCCATAGCATCTAGCGATGCAGTACTCATTCCTGTATCTCAGGGAACTGTAACCGAGTACGTTCGTCATTAAATGTAATCTGCATTCAGTTTAACTAAAAATACATAATGTGTGCATTCAGTAACACCCAATACGTTGTATCAGTTTGAAACTTTATTTTCAACAGTGACTCGTCTTAGACAAAACACTTAAAAGAAAGATAAAAATTCACCATCATAACACCAACATAAACTCTACAGATGAAAGACATGTAGGACTTCAAAATGTTGCCTGTTAAATGTAGTCTCAACTTAAAATGTCTTTGTACTTTAAATACATGATGCATTGGAAAATGTTTTGTCAAAAGATTGTCAATACTTTGCATACAATTCCTTTACTCTTGGTAACTCACTGGCATGACCAACATTAATGTTGTAGAGTGAAGCAGGAAGATAAAGACATTGACAAGGACCTACTGATACAACAGGTTGAGCACATAGTGGACTTAGAGTTCAATAGCACTCATGGTGGTGGTTCCCTCAGAAGGGATGAGGTGCATGTCCGGCCACATAGAATAAGGTGATTGTGATCCTTCTCAATACCAGTAGGTATGGCTGGTTGTCCTCCCTCTGACTGAGATGGCCTGTAATACTGGTGCAGGTCCAGGACTGTAAACAGCAAAAACAAAAATTAGATTAAACAAAGAAAAGAGAGGTGAAACAGATAAGTACTATTTGCTTTGATAAATGCATAAAACCCGACACTAATAAATTTTAATGATGAAGTGTGCTTTAAAGGGTTAGTTCACCCAAAATTAAAATTCTGATATTTACTGACTCTCATGTTGTTCCACACTCAAAGGTTTCTTTTGTTCATATTTGAAACACAAGTGAATATACTTTAATGAAAACTAAGAGATTTTTGTCCATGCATTGAGTCCACATAGCTACGACCTTGATGCTTGAAAAGTTCTTAAAGAGATTGCAAAACTAATTTATATGAATTGAACAGTTTAGTCCAATTTTTTTGGATGAGACAGTGAGGAAGATTTTATTAACTAAAATATAAAGGAATCATGTACAAATTAATTTACCATTATAGTTCTATAGTTCTACCCATTATTTTGCTGGGCAAGCACATTCTGTGTTATTGCAGGAGCCACTGAGGCCATGGTATGGAAAATAGACAAGCACATATGGTTATTTTTTAGGGCCCCACTAGCAGAGCTTTGTCTCATGTTATTTTGAAAGGCCCACTAACAGACCATGATAAGGAAGAACATCTGGTTCAAATTATAATGGAAAAATCCAGGGGCCCCCCAATAACTGAGGCTGACATGTTTGCATGAGAAGACCAGTATAAACAGCTGTCTCTGACCAAGCAGGATTAGTTCTCTATAGAAGACTCGGCTTGCAAACAAATGGTTCCTGTGAAAGTGCAAACGATACTGCATAATACATGAATGAATTTCACTGTTTCTCATGCTTGAGCTTCCGTTTACCATATCTGATGTTTCAGTTGATAAATGTTTACATATGAATAAAAAGCCTAAATTCAATCTGTTTATCATAGAAAGTGATCAAGTCTTTTCAGAAAATATAGAATAAACCACTCAATTCACATGGATTAGTTTTACAATCTCTTCATGAACTTCCTGAAGCGTCATAATGGCATTTGCCAATGAAGAGACAGAAATCTCTCTGATTTCATAAAAATAATTACATTTGTGTTTTGAAGATGAACAAAAGAACAGGAAGTGTTAGGAATGACATGAGGGTGAGTACATGACTACTTTGATTTCAGTAAATTAACCTTATCATCAAAACAAAAAACAAACTTTGCAACAGTATCAAGTTTTACCTTATGGAATTGCACAAGTCTGTCTCATCCTAATTTTCTTCCTCATCACTGGACTGTTTTTCCAGGGCATCTTGGACAATCTGATTAAACATGACAACAATACAGGTGACAACTTAAGACTAGTAAAATGATGGGAGGGAATTATTACACTGACAAATCAAATGTTGACAAAAACATGCATACACACCCATTTGCCTTAGCATCTATGCTAAAGCTTTTGCTGGCCGATGCTTATTGATTTTGCCTCTGTATGGTCAGATGAAGAGAATGAAAGAATGAGGTTTGAGAATCTTGTGGGTGACTAGGAGAGAAAAGCAAAACAATTTCATGAGTCATGTCTGTCAAGGCTTAATTCATACAGACCTACAGATAAATCTTTTACACTATCATATTATGAAAGCCTTAAAAATATGTATAAGCACTTCACACATTTAAGTATTAATAGATTTACCATCAGGTATGCCAGCAGAAACAATTTCTTCTGGACAACTTAAATGTAGATGCCTTCGATTTGTGTCCACATTGGTATCTGGTGTATATATATATATATATATATATTCTTCCCTGACCTCAATCGAAAACCTGTGACATCCTTAAAAGGAAGATAGGAAGAGAGCATTGCTAACTTAAACTGTAAATAGTTTTGTTGTTGTTTTATTTTATTTATTTTTTACATTTTTTATGATCTGTTAGTACAACACATGACAGATATTTGAGTCCATTATAACCCACTGGACATTTCGAAACTGCGTTCTGCATATTTTCATTATATATATATATATTTTTTACTTGTAATATCCATAATCGTTTGTTTCATTTTTTTTTTTTTTATATAAACAAGGAGAATGTAACGGGACTCCAGGGAAGCATGTTAGATCCAGATGCGAACTTTATTAAACACAGCGTAGTCAAGACAGGCAGGGTCGATATCCAAACAAACAGTAATATCCAGGGCAAGGCAAAAGCGTAATCCAATGAACAGGCAGAACGTCAAAATACCAGAGAGCAGTCCAAAGTAGCAAAATAAACAAGGCAATGAAACAAGGCAAAACCTATGGCAATGAAACAAAACTGTGGCAATAACAAAACAAGGCAATGAAACAGGGAAAACACTTGGTAGAGTCTGCACAGGCAAAACAATACTTCATGGGGCCTGTTGAGTGTAGGCCTTCTTAAATGGCCACCAAACAGGCAGTAACCCATGAATAATTTTCCCTATGAATATGTTCACTAACATGTGGTCCAGTGATCCAAAATACGTCTAATTAAAATTTACAAACATTTGTAGAAAAGTGACCCTGGCTGTGAAAACCCAGTCCTTTTTTGTGACTTACTGTTTTCTTCATAAAATTATCCTTTACAAGTTAACAGAACAGAACATTCTGTGAAAATGTAACCTTGATATCTTTAACATTGACATTGGCCATGTCAAATCTTGAAATCATAGTAAAATTAATAGTTGAAATCAAACTTTGATGCTTGCTATCTCATAATCAGATTCTGAGACTTTAGCATGGATTTCTCAGGCAGGGCCACAAATGTTAAGACAACAAAATATTGTCAGGCTTATTTTCCTTTAACTATAAAATGCATAATAAGTATAAAAATAGTTATTAAAGCTGCAACATGTAATTTTTGATAAGAATAAAACTCGCAGATTCTTCTTCTTCTTTTCAGTTTCTTTTTCTCAGTATTAAGACTTTGTCAGTTTTTACTTCTTACAATTTAATTTCTTTCTTTCTTTTTCACATTTGACTACATTATCTCAATTTTGACTATATTATAAATGACTTTTTACCCCACAGTTTCAATTTTTACCAAAGTATTTTTTTTAATGTGGTGGTAAAGGGCTCACTTATTGAGGTCATGTATTCAAGTGATTGTTTATCAGTGTGAATGACAGTAAAGATATCAAAATATAGAACACTCCTAAAAATAAATAAATCAATAAATAAAAGAAAGACAAACATTACATAAGCAAGTTCCTTATTCCTTATTGGTGACTGAATATAGTGATAGCCAGTGTTGGGAAGTAACTAGTTACATGTAACGGAATTACGTAATTTAATTTCCAGTGTTTCCTGTCATAACTATGCAAAGATTTGATTTCAAAAACAGTATTATAGCGATTAAACTATTTCTTGTTATGGTTTTAAATCTTTATTTAATATCAGAATGATCTCAAAGTAAGTGTGATTTTGTGGTAACTGAGCTTTAAAATTAAACTTTTATAATGCTAACACAAGTGATGAAGGATTTTGAAAGTCTTGCAGAGTTGTGTCAGTCATTGTTGAGTATACTGTACGTTAACCCATGGTTTCCATCTTTTAAAAATAATTAAAAGCATTAGAAATTTAGAAAAGTAATCAAAACGTAATCAAATGTACAGTTACATTACTTTAGTAAAGTAATTGAAAAGTTACACTACTTATTACTTTTTAAATAGGGTAACTTGTTATCTGTAACCTATTACATTTTGAAAGTAACCTTCCCAACACTGGTAGTAGCCTGATCTTCTTTCTACAACTCACAGATAAACACACAAAGACACACACAGGCAAATGATGGAAGTATGCAGTTTCCCAGAGCAGAGTACTCAAGCTGATAATAATTTTTAACAATGCTGAATATTTGGGGAATCATACATCACCAAGTCACTCTAGACTGCTATGTAGCCTTACAATGTGCACATGAGGAAAATACAGTAACACACTCACTGCGGCAGCAACAATAAAAGAACCAACTTCCTTCTCTGAGTGCTTGTTCAGTGCAAAAGCTCATGCAATTGCTGTCAATACGCAAAGCTGCACATCTGTGTCATTTACCTGCTACTTCATCATGATCATCTGCAGTTACTGATTTATAATGTTGGCTATGGCTCACAGCCTCAAGAGTGTCTGCACCCACGCAGTGTTTACCTAACTTAAGGAACCTTGAGATATTTTGTCTAAAGATTACAATGAAAAGTATAAGCAGTGTAGGTAACAGAGTGCCAACCAGGATCAAATGCCATGATTTCCCAACACTGTCTGATCTGGTTTCTTCTTGGTTTTTTTGATCAGTGATTTCTGTTGTTGTTTCTGCAATAAAAAAGTCAGAAAGAAAACATTACTGCATTGTGATAAAGACAACAGATCAATATAATTTTTATACAGCAGACTGAAACATCACTAGTGAACTAATATTGTATCAGGTTATTTAGTCTATTTACTGTACAGCTTTAGATTAAAAACATTGCACACTACAGCTAATTTCACACACTGTTGATGATCAGCAGCACAGTCTTCCATTCATTTGAGGGTGTGATGTGACAGATGTATGTTCCTGCATCAGCGTGAGTGAGACCGGTGAGTTTGATGGAGAAATTTCGTCTCACATACTCCTCAGGGAAAGTTTCAGTTCTGTTCTTGTATTGTTGGTGCTGGTTTGCCACTGAATCTTTGCGTTCAATAATGTCATAAACATATATGCTGCCATTCTGTCTCCAGTGCACATTGATGCCTTGAGGTTTAAGATCATGTTCAGCTGAGGAACACGGCAGGACAACAGAACCGCCAATAACACCCTCTACTGTGACCTGCAGACACACTGAAATCACACAAACTACAACTGTAAACACACAGTCTGGCAATTATATATGATACATGAATTTAACTGTCAAATGTACTTTGTTTTGTGCTCACCTTTGTCTATCAGCACTACAAATATACAGAGGAAGCAGCAACTGCAGAAACAGAAGAAAAAATATAACATATTCAAAAACATATTCATTATCTATCATATAGACAGATTAAGTTGAAACTGAATACAGTTTATTATTGCTATTTTAACTAGGTTGTCGATTAAAAATTGTAAAAATAAAATATATAATCCTAAAATAGGTAACACTTTAGAATAGGTAACACTTATTCACTATTAACTATGACTTTTTCATCAATAAATTCCTAATTAGCTGATTATTATTAATAGTTAGTAAGGTAGTTGTTAAGTTTAGGTATTGGGTAGGATTAGGGATGTAGAATAAGGTCATGTAGAATAAGGCATTAATATGTGCTTAAGTACTAATAAATGGCTAATATTCTAGTAACTTGCATGCTAATAAGCAACTAGTTAAGAAAGTGTAAAATAAAGTGTTACAGATTCTGTTATGTCATTTCTCTTTTTTTATTAAATTGTGGCAATACATACATTTTCAACTAAATAAATAATATATATAGTAGTCAACATTTGAAGTAGATCAAAAAATTCGAAGACAAGAAATGGGTATTGCGTAAATAAAACTGGACACACAGTGAGATTCAAGATTGCTAATTGCTAAAGACAAAATAATAATTGCAGCTATTAGCCTTCAGATAAACCTGTTAATTGTGAATTAATGATAAATTGATAATCCATTTATGATGTTTAAGAGGTTTCCCTCCTCACCATATTTTAAATGAAGTTTTTGAAAACAAAACATGGCTGGATGCAGATGCAAGCATGCTAACCAAACCCTCGTCGACGTGTTTGTCCAAAAATAGCATTTCACTTGGAATGAATCAAACATACCTGATCATCATGTTTCTCCAATAATATTAATATGTTTTGTTGAAATATATTGACATAAAAATGTCTGAATTTTATATTAAATGCAGTGAAGAGTGTCATAAACTCTTCCGTCAATATTCCATGCGTACCATGGACGTACAGATGACATCAGATGTACGGATTACATCAGACGTAAGTGACGTCAACAGTAACTAAGTGAAATGATGAGATATTTGTTGATCATACTCAAATTTACTTCAGCATATTCAAAACTCCTGAAGTTGACTTTCACAATTTTTTTTACATGTACTCTTCAACTTCTACTCAATCTTCACCATCAGTAATACTGAACAAGTCTCTGCTGTCAGTCACCGTGTCCAATCATCTATCTGTCATGTCTACAGTTAAGTTCACCAATATAAGGCAAAAGCATAATTTTGTTTTTCATCTTTATTTCTTAGACTACAAAACATATCAAATCAGAATTTGTACATGTTTTTTTGAAACCAAGGTTCAAAACAGTATGGTTTAACAAAGCCTTCACTTACTGGGTTGTTTAATTTTTTTTTTACTTGTATCTTGATCCCTAGCCTTGCTTTCTGAAACCTGTTGATGAGTTTCTGGATAAGTTTAGTACCATATTAATGAGGTCCCAATACACACACACACACACACACACACATCCTACTCCCCTTGCGTTTCCCCAAGTGTTTATGCCTGTCTTCTTGCACAAAAGTGAATCCAGGTACCTCTAAAAGAGAGTCAGGCATTGATTGTAGCCAACTTTCTCTAAAGCATAACTAAAATGCCTCACATAATTCATTACAGTAGCTTGTAGATGATCTTACTTTGTTGTGACTACTGAAGATAAGGGAGTGGCTGATTACATCTTCTCCTCTTTCTTTGTTTCTTACATTTCCATCAAAGCATCTATTTTGGTATGTTTCTACCATCAAACTCATCTTCTCTTTCAGTTATGAAAAAAAAAAGATTAAAAAAATATTTTGAATATTCCATTTTGGGAGCAAATTGTTTTTCAAGTTTCTCGTAGTGACTTAAAAAGGTTTAAAATAGTAAAAAAAAAAAGAGAGAGAGAGAGAAAAATAAAGAACTTAATACACAGGGTTTTATTACCAGCATAAACACAGATGATAGCAAAAGAAATGCAAACAGAAGATGCCAAATGAATTGTTGCTCCCTTCCAAGAAAATAAAATAAAATCTGCAAGATGTGACTTACTTTAAGGTAATTCATTTTTTTGCCTTTGCCATAATCCAAACAGATTAGCTTCAAAGAGACCTGTCTCTTTCTTTCTCATCTTCTCTGTGTTAAAGTGAAGTGTTTACTCCAGACAGAAGTTTGACAGACTGCGCAGCTGATGAGGAAACACAGAGTTTTGTTGAGATGGGAGGATCAGAATCCACCTTATGACAGCTAATGAAATATATGGAAATGTCAAGTCATTGCCAGTTACACAGAAGTATGAATTCTTGTTTCTAAAACACCAGTTTATTGGAAGGGGATAGTGTGTCATCTGTCACTGGCGTTGTTTTTAAAAATATCCTAACAAGAACAGTTCTGAGGTGCCTTTCTTGAACAACAATGTAACTCACTCCTTAACCACCATAGTATTTTTATTTATTTATTTATTTATTTATTTACTATTATCATTATTATTTTCATAATTTGTAATGGTTTGCTTTTACTGTTGTCACCTTTTATTCGTGGCTTTTGTTAAAGCCACTAAATCCTAATGTAATGTGTCCCAAAACACTACAGGAAACCAATATTTAATGGTTTTAATGGTTAAAAGTTGATGATTTGTAATGTTCTTAATTGTATTTGTAGTGGAAATAATTACAATTTCTGTGATGGTTTCTATTGTTTTTGTCAGCAGAGTCACCATAGGTTTTGTCATGTTATTTGCCATAAATGTGATATAATTGCTGTAATGTTGTGAGATAGTAGCGAGTGTTTGTAGTTGTAGTGGGCCTATTTGGGAAAAATCCAGGGACACTACTTCAACAAAAGACTTATCAGAACTAATCAGAAATCATGTCTACTTTTGAAAGAGTCAGGTGGTGTAGTTCCAGCATCTACCTGCATAGGCTAACAGAAACCTGCTAACCAGAGGTAATAAAACAGAGGCTGGACTGTAAATGTGACGTTTTTCTTTTTTTCTGACTATCCATCTGTTTCTATTTTTTCCTCTTGTCATTTGTCAAACAAAAAAAAAAAAAAAACTAAACCTGTGGTTACATAGAAACTTCTTTCATGGGTTGAACTTGCTTTCGAAACCTAAGTAACTCTCATCTGTTTTATTTTACTTCTCTTTATGTTGATGTTCAGACTTTCAGATCTGTTGACTAACTCTCATACCTTATTGCTTACATATATTCTTTCAGGCATTGTGCCATTAAAACACAGTCATAACGTGACAGTTTATCATGTGAGCAACACAAGAATGCAGATCTTCCTACATCCTCATTCATGAGCTGCAAAAAATAAAAAAACGAACTGAAATGGAGATATAAGGAACTGAAAACAACAGGAAATAGTCTAGACTTTCCATTTGCCTTTTCAAATTTTGTTTGTTAACGCACGAATAGATACAGCAGGATGAAAAAAAGACAGACAGAAAACACTCTTCAGAAAAATATAACTACAAAATATACAATATATTTATCTGATGTTTCCCTGCAGCTATATATACATTTAAATATGTACACACACACACACACACACACACACACACACATTTTTAGTCCAGGTTGGTGTTATATAAGAAGATAGAATGCTACTATTCTTGGAGCTCCAGCTCCCCCTCGCTGGAGGTAATGGGTGGAGATAGACACCTAACCACACCCTAACCCTACCCCTTACCCTATCCTAACCCTAACTCCACCCATTAGTTCACACAGAGGTGGAGCTGGACCTCCAGAGAGGGGGAGCTGGAGGCCATTCGGCTCTGCAGTGAGGAGTACTTGCTTTGTGTTAGTGGCAGGTTACGTTGTCATGCCAGTAGGTGGTGGCAAGGGATCTTTTTTTTGCATGACTGAGTTGCTGACACCGTATTAAACCTCTTTAAAGTTGGCATGAAATGGCTTGTGGTCGTCTTTTCTTGCTTAATGTGATGTATAGTGAAACAGCTTCCTGAACAAGTACAAATTTAGGATGGGACTTTATTTTGTCAGTCATTATTAATTGAAACGTGACTTGCTATTTGATGTGAGTGACAGGTTGTCCACCCTCACACCAGTAAACACGTCACCAGAAAAGAGAAACGATCTGATGTTGTGAAGGTCAATGCACACTGAGTCCGAAATTTTCGTCCAAAATTCCGCACTTAAAAATATATATACGACCACATGTTGTGTCAATCACATTCACACTGCCTCCAAAACTTTGGTCCATTATAAAAAAATTGGGTTACATTTTTTTTGCTTGTTTCACATCCATAGCAATCATTTTGAGTGTGCTAGGTTTCTGTGTGTGTGAAGATGATGAATACAAAAAAACACATACTAAAATTTCTGACTCGGAGGGTAAGTTATCAGCTACAGCACTGAATCAACTGATACGTGAACCGAATAACATTGAGTCAAACACTGAGTCAAAAAGTCATGGCTAGACAAATGGGTCAGAACATCACCAAAACGACAAGTCTTGGCTAGTCTGGACTGATCACACAAAAGAGGTGTTGTAGCTCAAACTGTAAAATTGTAAAATTCTATTGCTGGCAATAGAAAAGTGTTTGCTGCACGGTTTGCTGCGTAGCCACAAACCAGTCAAAGTGCATGTGAGACCCCTGTCCTGTCTACAAATGGCACAAGGTCTTCAGAAGTTAATCATGTGCTCACAACAACAGACAAATTACCCAGCATTACCCTGATTGCACACATATATCTCGTCTATTTGACATCTGCATTTACATCTGCAAGACATATTTTTTAGATTGTTTGCTCATCTGCAGTACATCTATAGGACGTTTCCTATCAGATATCAAGTAGAGATCTATTAGATGTCTTTAAGATGTTTATGATTCAGAATGTATGTAAAACTGACATCTTACATGCGTCTGCCAGATGTTTGTACACAGCAGATGCTTTCCAGATCAAGTGATCTTTAACAGACATCTTGCAGATATACATGTGCTATCTGAGTAGCGTCTGGATACTGACACTGAACTGAAACTAAATCAGACAGGCACATCAGGATCCAGATCCTTCAAACACACACAACACACCACATGAGTGTGCAGAATAGATGAAAATTTGAGAATTATGGTCATCTGAGAAATATACCAAAGTGACATGATCAAATATCAGATGTGTTAAACTTAATGAAGTGATGGTGGTGGGGGTGTTGTGATTGGAGCAACTTGACTTTGACTTGATGTGGGATGGGTTTTTTGTCTTCCTGTCTTTGCTTCAGAGCTGCTTTAGATACATCTTCAATGCTTTGTGGAGGGAAGCAGGTTTTATACTTAAGTGCACGACAACATGAAGATCGTTCAGCTTCAGCTCTGTGAGTTTATTAATTGATATCAGTATATTTACATGCTTTGTAACTTTATTAAAATTATAAATTAAATATAAAGTTTTACGTTATGCCTCACAGGGGATTTACATTGGTAATGTTTGTTTGTTTGTTTATTTATTTATCTATCTATCTTATAGGTGTATTAATGTGTTGTGAAGCTGCAGTGTCAGATCTACTAACTGATCTGGGATCAAATGTGACCATAAACTGTGATCTTGATGAAAAGGAGGTTTATTGGA
This sequence comes from Labeo catla, assembly GCA_012976165.1. NCBI lineage: Eukaryota > Metazoa > Chordata > Actinopteri > Cypriniformes > Cyprinidae > Labeo > Labeo catla. The sequence continues at coordinate 11,844 of VONZ01002677.1, read as the reverse complement.
TTTTACTGAAAACAGCAGATCCTCCAACACTGATTCTACGATCATTCTCAACACCAGTATCACCTTTTTACACAAATGATACATTCAGAAAGAAATATTCAGTGCAGTTTAAACATCGTCTGGTTATAAATAATGTGACTGTTGATGAATTAGGAGTTTATTACTGTATGAACACACGTCAGCCTCCAAAACTCAGCAACAGCACCAGACTACACTTGAACGGTAAGTTATTTGCTCCTTCAGTGATCAAGACATACTGATGAACACTACTTACACATATACTTCATACATATATATCATTAACTAATTACATTATATTACATATATTATAATTATTTTAAGTGCTACAAATCTGTAGCCAGTAACATTTTTTACAGTAACAGACAGAACATTTTTATTACAGAACCAACTCAACTAACTGTGTTAACTAAGTATCACATTCAAACAGTGATTGATTATACCGAGTCAAATCAGACACAATTCAAGATTATTGTCATCATATCTGCTCTGATGAATGGGCTTCTGCTCATTGTGCTGATCGGTGAGTTTATTTTCAGCCATTTGTAAAAATATTTGTATTATGAACTTCATTTTCAGCTTTTGACGACATTTAGTAAAAAACAAAAAAATACTAAAAAAGTTTACAACCTTCAACTGAAAAACTTTTCAATTTTTAGGACTATTAAATATTTTGGTTGGAAACAGAAGATGTTCCGAACAATCACAACTCAACGCTGATCTACAACAGACGCAAGTTACAGAACAACATCAGCAACACTTAAAAAACTGTGAATCCATCCTTGTTACTAAAATTAATTTCTGTCTTGATAATTAATGAGGATTCTTTCTGACCTGTGCAACAGCATTTTATAACACTTTGTTTTAGTTTTAGTTCACTTTGTTTTAGTGCTAATATTGCTCTTTCAGTATGCAATGGTGGACTTTTCCAAACTGTATAAAAATATTCAGTCCAACAAATCCAGCAGCATCTATACTGCTCTTAACCTGCTGAAGTCCTGAACACATGTCTGTTTTTATATCTATTTTGTCTATTTTTTTCTCGATGTTTAACTCGGATCAGGGGTTTTCAAACTGGCATTTATGGGAAAGTTTGTAACTTAACTTAAAAATAATAATTATATTTGAAGAGTTCAGATGCAAAACCTTGGTCAAAAATGAGATAATGCTCCTGACACATATTATACATCCATCAAATACTTTTACTTGAAACTCGCTAAATTGCAGCCTCAGCCCAATGAGAAATACCAGTACTTACGTAGAAACCAATACAAAGTAGCCAGAAAGAAATGCTCATTTTAAAGAAATACGTCAGATGGGAATATATCGGTATATATATATATATATATATATATATATATATATATATATATATATATATATATATATATATATATATATATATATATATATATATATATATATATATATACTTTCTAAGCAGACACTTGTTGTTCATCGTATATACATATTGTAATAATGTTTTACACATGAAAATATGCATCATCATATTTAGTGTTGGTGGCATCAGCATTTGCAATATCCTACTTCAGATGAAATGTGTGTTTAGGTCCTTTTTTAACTAATTTGTTTCTTTGACATTTGGAAAAGATTTGTTGACATGTTTATTTCTTTTTCTACCACTTTGACTTTAGATTGGAAAGGGTGCTCATTATTATTTTTTTTGTTTGTTTGTTTGTTTGTTTGTTTTTATAAAGCCTGATCGTTTGTTTTCCATGCTGTTGAACCAAGGAGAGGTTCAATTTTATATGGTACAGAGGACTGTTTATTGTGTCAAATTGGTTTAACTGATAAAAAAAGAAAAAAAAAAAAAACCTTGTACTTTTCTCTAACTAAGCCCTCAGTTCCAATTAAACATAAAATATGTTTAATTTTGAGAAAACATCTGTGTATACTTCAGGAATAAAGATTTAAAATTTTGTGATAACAAATAAATGACAAAAAATATTTTCTAGATTGAAAAACGTATATTTTACTTATTTCAGACTAATGCTAAATATAGACTAATAGACTAATAGACTAAATATATGAATATCACTGCCTTTAATATCTTCCTTTAACAATTAGTTTTTCAGTATAGAAATACTACATCAAAAATACCAATATTTTAAACTTTCATAAATGCTCGTCCCAACTTGACATTTATATTAAAAAAATAATAATAATAATAATTAATAATAATAATTTAAAAAACACCCTTATTCTAAGAACACATTTCTGTTGTTATAACCTGAAATTCATAACGAAGCAATTTTTTTAAAATATGTTTATTATAAAGTTGTTTCTTTTGTGAATACATACATTTCCATGTGTATGTTTTTGTATGTGATTGAGTATGTGACAATTGAAAATCTATGAGAAAGTTGTTTAGGTGGTTATCACTAAAGTAACTCTATATAACTATAAAGAACATTTTACCTTTATACAAATAGAATAATTAATATTGAATAATTTCAACATCATATTAAATAATGTCAATATTGAAGAATTTGAAGTTTATGACTGTATGAACAAAGACAAACCATAAGCTCTAATCTCAAATTCATTGTAAATAAATAATAATTAAAAATTATAATATAAAAAATAATAACACTATGTAGTAACAAAACTCAACTGCTCAAGTGTTAAACCACAACCAGAAAAATGTTCCACTGGCTTTGACACTTGACAACCAATGACTCTCACCTTTGTCTAGAGTGGAGGTTTAACTGTGAAACGAGTGCAAAGTTAATACCTTTATTTTAATAAAGTTCTCACAGTCTTAACCGCCAATGGAAAAAGAGCAGCACTGCAGTATGTCTGCTTTGTTGGTTTACTAGACCTACTTACTTAGTGCACATTTAGCAATTGTCAAAAGATTTTTTTTTTTTCGTGAACAGTAAAGAAAAATTTTAAAATAACCAAGGACCACGGTTTCAGCTAAAAATCAGCTGAAACCGTGGTCTTTGGTGATTCATAAAATGCAAGTCAATGACTACCAGTACTTTGATAAAAATCATATCAGACAATGCACCACGACAGCTTTCTACATTCTTGAGTAAACAATCATAAAACAAAACCAGTAACAACAAGTGGAAGTGCAGGTTTTTAAAGAAGTAGAATGAAGAGTTAAAGACAAAGAAACCATCTTCTCATTTTGTGGTTAACGTGTTTCTTTCCAACATCTAGTTGTGCTCTTCTGACAGAACTGCAGCATGTCAAATTTAATCAGTCTAAGGGTCATTCTATTGATGTGGGTACATCTCATATCCATGAAGTATACTTTTAATGTATTTTCAGCAGTATAAAGCCCCAACACTTAATTTTCTAGTGCACAATTATATTTTTCCCAATCACACTACTATATGTTGTTAAAGCCATATCTTTTGTTCAAAAATGGTGTTCATATCACATACAACACTATTCAACTGTCCGATTTTGTTGTTCATTCTACTTTGCATTTAAGCATGAAAATTACCTCATATTTCATAGTTTTTCCTTCAGTTAGATTAGGTTATTAAGACATTTGGGTGTGCGCTTCAAAAATAATAAGTGTTTATTGTGATATACCTCGTTTTATTTGGACTGAAAAAACATTGTCAACTAAGTTACCCACTAGAAAACGCCCCTCAAAAAGGAATGGTTTGTCCCATTCTCACATAATTTCCACAGTATGATGATATTTCCTCTAGAAGCACATGGATGAAACACTAGAAGTTATATTCTAGTATATAGCACTTTATACTATATAGATTGTTTCAAAGCAGCTATGTAAAGTCATGTTTGGGTTTTTGAGAAACAGGAAAACGTTTTTTCTTCACATTGTCAAATTCATAATGCACCCATAATTATAGAATGACCCCTAATCTCATACATATAAGCAGAACTGGAGTTCTAAATGAAAGGAACTATTAGAGGAACTAATCGATCTAGTGCTATGCTGAAACCTGCTCTGGAAAAAATAGCTAATATGTTTTCAGAGCTGCTGAACGTTTATGTCATATTTTTGGTTAATTAAAAAAAAAAAATACCATATATATTTTTTCAAAGCAGAACGTTTAACATAAACGTCTATGGGGCCTCTGCTGCCCCCAGGAGGCAGCGAGTGGTAGTTCTCCATTTAATTTAACCTGATCCAGCAGAGATTTCTGGGCCTGCTAGTAAAATTCAAATTCATGTGATGTTGGTGATCACATAAATGAAATAACAAAAAAATAAATAAATAAAATACTATAAATAGCAAAATGATTATATGTTTAGTTCAAAATTAAATACAATTATTTTAATTACTGATGCAAAGAAAAAAAATAAAGGGCTCAATTGGTAGCCTGTAGCTTATATACTACTTGTTCACTGCCTGACTGTCTCACAACAAAGATGTTCACCTCAGAAGACTGTATAATCATACTGTTTAGGTTTCTATATAGGCCTTGTTTTTCGTGTCATTATTCATTTCGATTTCTCAAAATAATTTGCGTGTGCCTTCCTGTGCCTGCAGGAACCTCTGTGGATGAATCAAACTTCTGTGGACGAATGCATACAGGAGTGTAGTGACTGAAGATTTTTGCTGGATAATACATTACATTACATCAATCAGACTAATTATTTACTCAATTTACACTATCCCATAGACAGGGTAGAAGGGATACAGCTAAAACAGGAAGCTAAAAATAAATAAATACAATTTTGATTTTGATTGTGTTTTATTTATGTCTACACCTACCCCAACCCTAAACCAACCTTACAATAATGAAAAAAAAAAAAGCAAGCAGCAATTACCGGGGTTCGAGCATTTAAGGCCTTTGAGGTGGTATGCAAATTTGTTCAGAATGAGGTGATATATCATACAGACAGAAGTGTAAGATCTAGTGTTTGTGTGAATAGATGAGCATTTTTTAACAATTTGAGGCCATTTACCATAGAAATCTTGTTTTTAAAGGCTTTTTAACTGTTATAGCGCCACCTATGCTCCGATCTCCATGAAACTTTGCATGCTTGTTAAGAATCATCTGACACATGATTGCTCCAATTTTCATAACGTTTTGAGTTTTTGTTTAGGTTTTATAGGCTTTTGGATATATGTGGCCACTCCCCTTTTGTAAATGACCCCGTTATAGCTAACCAAAGGACAAAATTCAACATGTTTTTGATAATTATTGATCTAGAGAGTCCAGAGAACATTACTGCAGTGGTTTGATCGAGATTGAGTGAAAAACCTAGGACTAGTTCGCAAAAGTAGGTTTTTCACATATTTGTGAATAATTAATGAACGGTTTGATTGACAGCAATGGTTCTTGAGGCAAAGTTGTTCATCATGAGGAGATCTATCAAGTGATATGCATATTGTGTGGATGTGTGAAACACCACGTGATTACAGAGGCAAGAAATTCGTTAGCGCCAACTAGTGGCCGATTTCTTTTAAAGTTCTTACAGACCTTTAGGACCATGAGTCGAACATGCCCAGTGAGTTTTGTTCCGATCGGCCTCAGTTAACCTTGTCTAATAGGTGCTCAAAATTCATAGGTCGATGGCAGCCATGTTTTTTGAGATACGCCAATGTTCTCATAGACCCTTATGGCACATTGGACAGAGACACTGCATACCATTTTTCAGGTTGATTGGACTGACGGTTGCGAAGTTATAGCCATTTTTATGTTTTTTCTCTATTATAGCGCCCCCAAGTGGTCAAGCTCCGCAATTTTTTGGATTTGACCAAAGGCTGAGCTTTTACATATGTGTTCTGAGTTTGGTGATGATATGTCATTCTGTTCCAAAGTTATAGCCTTTTTACTAAAAGTGGCCCCGCCTCTTTTGAACGTTTTGGCGCCCCTTTGCGACTGTGAGTCAAAAGTTTAACTTTTTTTTCATAATTATTGATCTAGGGAGCCTGGAGAACTGTGCTGCAGTGGTTTGATCGAGATCGAGTGAATAACCTAGGACTAGTTCGCAAAAGTGGGTTTTTCACATATTTGTGAATATGTAATAAACGACTTGATTGACAGCAATGGTTCTTGAGGCAAAGTTGCTCAGCATGAGCAGATCTATCATATGGTATGAAGTTCTAGTGTTTCTGTGATTATATGAGCATGTTATAGCAATTTAAGGCAATTTACTTTTGAAATTTCGTGTTGTTGAAGCCTTTTTAACTGTCATAGCGCCACCTATGGTCCCATCTCCATGAAATTTTACATGCTTGTTAAGAGTCATCTGACACATGTTTTCTCCAACTTTTGTAAAGTTTTGAGTTTTTGTTTAGGTTTGATAGGCTTTTGGGTATATGTGGCCACGCCCCTTTTCTAAATGACCCCGTTATAGCTACCCAAACGACAAAATTCCACATTTTTTTGATAATTATTGATCTAGAGAGTCTGGAGAACTGCGCTGCAGTGGTTTGATCGAGATTGAGCGAAAAACCTAGGACTAGTTCGCAAAAGTAGGTTTTTCACATATTTGTGAATAATTATTGAATGATTTGATTGACAGCAATGGTTCTTGAGGCAAAGTTGCTCAGCATGTGGAGATCTATCAAATGATATGCATATTGTGTGGATGTGTGAAACGCCACGCGAGTGAGGCATGTTAGAGAGGCAAAAAAGTCGTTAGCGCCAACTAGTGGCCGATTTCTTTCAAAATTCTTACAGACCTTTAGGGCCATGAGTCGAACATGCCCAGTGAGTTTCGTTCCGATTGACCTTCGTTAACCTTGTCTAATGGGTGCTCAAACTTCATTGGCCGATGGCAGCCATGTTTTTTGAGATACGCCAATGTCCTCATAGACCCTTATGGCACATTGGACAGAGACACTGCATACCAATTTTCAGGTCGATCGGACTAACGATTGCATAGTTATAGTCATTTTATTGTTTTTCAGGCTTTTAGCGCCACCAAGTGGCAGAGCTGTGCAATTTTTTTTATTTGACCAAAGATTGAGCTTGTACATAAGTGTGTCAAGTTTCGTAACGATATGCCATTTGGTTCCTGAGTTATAGCCATTTTAGTAAAAATGGTCCTCCACCTGACAAACTTTTTGGGGCCCCTTCGCAACGATGAGTCAAAATTTCAACTTTTTTTTGATAATTATTGATATTCAGTGTCCAGAGAACATTTCTGCACTGGTTTGGTTCCGATCGGGCGAAAAACCTAGGACTAGTTCGCAAAAGTAGGTTTCGGACATTCGGACATTTTGCGGAAAAACCGGGCTTCGTACGAAAAATCTGCGCCAGTGCACTTTTGTGCGTATTGACCCAAGGATTGCAACGATGTAAATTTTTTGAGTCTACTACAAAAAATGTACGAGCTAGGGCCAAAAATGTAAAAAAAGTTAGTTTTTTGCGCTGTAGCGCCACCTTTAGGCCGATTGGGCCGGTTCTTTGCGCCTGAGTAGCGAGGGTGACTACTACCTTCTGACCAAGTTTCAGCTCTCTAGGCCTTACGGTTTGGGCTGCACGATCAGTTCTAGGGAATAATAATAATAATAATAATAATAATAATAATAATAATAATAATAATAAAAAAAATCCTAACAATTACAATAGGGTTTCAGCGCTACGCGCTCGAACCCCTAAATATAGCTGCAAGCAGCAATTACCGGGGTTCGAGCATTTAAGGCCTTTGAGGTGGTATGCAACTTTGTTCAGAATGAGGTGATATATCATACAGACAGAAGTGTAAGATCTAGTGTTTGTGTGAATAGATGAGCATTTTTTAACAATTTGAGGCCATTTACCATAGAAATCTTGTTTTTAAAGGCTTTTTAACTGTTATAGCGCCACCTATGCTCCGATCTCCATGAAACATTGCATGCTTGTTAAGAATCATCTGACACATGATTGCTCCAATTTTCATAACGTTTTGAGTTTTTGTTTAGGTTTTATAGGCTTTTGGATATATGTGGCCACGCCCCTTTTATAAATGACCCCGTTATAGCTGACCGAAGGACAAAAATCAACATTTTTTTGATAATTATTGATCTAGAGAGTCTGGAGAACTGCGCTGCAGTGGTTTGATCGAGATTGAGCGAAAAACCTAGGACTAGTTCTCAAAAGTAGGTTTTTCACATATTTGTGAATAATTAGTGAACGGTTTGATTGACAGCAATGGTTCTTGAGGCAAAGTTGCTCAGCATGTGGAGATCTATCAAATGATATGCATATTTTGTGTATGTGTGAAACGCCACGCGAGTGAGGCATGTTACAGAGGCAAAAAACTCGTTAGCGCCAACTAGTGGCCGATTTGTTTCAAAATTCTTACAGACCTTTAGGGCCATGAGTCGAACATGCCCAGTGAGTTTTGTTCCGATCGGCCTCAGTTAACCTTGTCTAATAGGTGCTCAAAATTCATAGGTCGATGGCGGCCATGTTTTTTGAGATACGCCAATGTTCTCATAGACCCTTATGGCACATTGGACAGAGACACTGCATACCATTTTTCAGGTTGATTGGACTGACGGTTGCAACGTTATAGCCATTTTTATATTTTTTCTCTATTATAGCGCCCCCAAGTGGTCAAGCTCCGCAATTTTTTGGATTTGACCAAAGGCTGAGCTTTTACATAAGTGTTCTGAGTTTGGTGATGATATGTCATTCTGTTCCAAAGTTATAGCCTTTTTACTAAAAGTGGCCCCGCCTCTTTTGAACGTTTTGGCGCCCATTTGCGACTGTGAGTCAAAAGTTTAACTTTTTTTTCATAATTATTGATCTAGGGAGCCTGGAGAACTGTGCTGCAGTGGTTTGATCGAGATCGAGTGAATAACCTAGGACTAGTTGGCAAAAGTGGGTTTTTCACATATTTGTGAATATGTAATAAACGACTTGATTGCCAGCAATGGTTCTTGAGGCAAAGTTGCTCAGCATGAGCAGATCTATCATATGGTATGAAGTTCTAGTGTTTCTGTGATTATATGAGCATGTTATAGCAATTTAAGGCAATTTACTTTTGAAATTTCGGGTTGTTGAAGCCTTTTTAACTGTCATAGCGCCACCTATGGTCCCATCTCCATGAAATTTTACATGCTTGTTAAGAGTCATCTGACACATGTTTTCTCCAACTTTTGTAAAGTTTTGAGTTTTTGTTTAGGTTTGATAGGCTTTTGGGTATATGTGGCTACGCCCCTTTTCTAAATGACCCCGTTATAGCTACCCAAAGGACAAAATTCCACATTTTTTTGATAATTATTGATCTAGAGAGTCTGGAGAACTGCGCTGCAGTGGTTTGATCGAGATTGAGCGAAAAACCTAGGACTAGTTCGCAAAAGTAGGTTTTTCACATATTTGTGAATAATTATTGAATGATTTGATTGACAGCAATGGTTCTGGAGGCAAAGTTGCTCAGCATGTGGAGATCTATCAAATGATATGCATATTGTGTGGATGTGTGAAACGCCACGCGAGTGAGGCATGTTAGAGAGGCAAAAAAGTCGTTAGCGCCACCTAGTGGCCGATTTCTTTCAAAATTCTTACAGACCTTTAGGGCCATGAGTCGAACATGCCCAGTGAGTTTCGTTCCGATTGACCTTCGTTAACCTTGTCTAATGGGTGCTCAAACTTCATTGGCCGATGGCAGCCATGTTTTTTGAGATACGCCAATGTCCTCATAGACACTTATGGCACATTGGACAGAGACACTGCATACCAATTTTCAGGTCGATCGGACTAACGATTGCATAGTTATAGTCATTTTATTGTTTTTCAGGCTTTTAGCGCCACCAAGTGGCAGAGCTGTGCAATTTTTTTTATTTGACCAAAGATTGAGCTTATACACATGTGTACCGAGTTTGGTGTAGATATCTCATTTCATTCAAAAGTTATAGCCAAATGTAAGAATTTGCTAACGTTAGCATAGAACGTTTTGACATTCCTATTTGACGGTGAGTCAAAATTTCAACTTTTTTTTGATAATTATTGATATTCAGTGTCCAGAGAACATTTTAGCACTGGTTTGGTTCCGATCGGGCAAAAAACCTAGGACTAGTTCGCAAAAGTAGGTTTTGGACATAACGCCATTTTGCGGAAAAACCGGGCTTCGTACGAAAAATCTGCGCCAGTGCACTTTTGTGCGTATTGACCCAAGGATCGCAACGATGTAAAGTTTTTGAGTCTACGACAAAAAATGTACGAGCTAGGGCCAAAAATGTAAAAAAAGTTTTTTGCGCTGTAGCGCCACCTTTAGGCCGATTGGGGCGGTTCTTTGCGCCTGAGTAGCGAGGGTGACTACTACCTTCTGACCAAGTTTCAGCTCTCTAGGCCTTACGGTTTGGGCTGCACGATCAGTTCTAGGGAAGAATAATAATAATAATAATAATAATAATAATAATAATAATAAAAAAAATCCTAACAATTACAATAGGGTTTCAGCGCTACGCGCTCGAACCCCTAAAAAAACATTACTTATGGTTGTGTGATGATAATTATGCAGTATTAATGTGTGCATGCCCAGTAGCCACATATGTATACCATCTAGCCTTAACACATAGTTAGACTGTAAAGGGGTAAATAAACTCCAAACTATGAGAGAGAAAGACAGCAAGATAAAGGTTATAAAGTAAAATAGCACATAGTTGTTGTGTTGGGGCCCTTCGTTATTGAGGTCGTGGATCGTTGCGTGTTGAAAAAGTGTGTACAATGCGGTTAAACTTGACTTCCTCTTCTTCATGTGCATTTCTGTCTTGTCTTCTTCTGCAGTGACTTCATTACACATTGTGGAGGAAACCAGATTTTTTATATATCTCTCCAAGACAATAACATGAAGATCATGACGCTTCAGCTCTGTGAGTTTACGTTTTATGAACATTTTTAACATACATTCTTTGCAAACTTAAAACTTTTAGAATATAAACATATATGTTTTATTCTTCACACAGTGGTATTAACCTGTTGTCAGTATGCAGTGTCAGATCTACTAACTGATTTGGGATCAAATGTGACCATAAACTGTGATCTTGATGAAGATGAGGTTTACTGGATTTTCCTGAAAACAGCAGATCCTCCAACAGTGATTCTACGATCTTTCTCAAAACCAAAATCACCTTTTTACCACAATAAAACATTCAGAAAGAAATATTCAGTGCAGTTTAAACATCGTCTAATTATAAATAATGTGACTGCTGATGAATTAGGAGTTTATTACTGTATGAACACAGAAACACCTCCAGCACCAGAATATACATCGCTGGTGAGTGTAATTTACTCCTATAGTAATTAAAACATTCTGATGATCAATGTGATTTTTATATTCATTATATTCATTATTTATTATTTATATATAAAAAAAAAAAAAAACATAAGGCCTCTCATTGGTAACTCCACATAGAGATAAATAATTTAATATTTAATTCAGTTCAACAAATCTGCATCACTGTCATTGTGCTCCAGTAAAAGGCTGACAGTAACAGACTGAACATTTTCATTTCAGAATCAACTCAACAAACTGAGTGTCACAATCATACAATGGTGAAGTTTATTGAGCAGGATCAAACACAATGGCAGATTATTATCATCATAACAGGGCTTCTGCTCATTGTGCTGATCGGTGAGTTATTCTATATTAAATGAGCAAATTAAACAAACACTAGTGATGCTGTATGTGAAAATATCAATAAGATGCTCTTCAGCAGTAAGGGTGTTTTGCATTACTAGTCTTTTGATTATTAGTTCAAAGGCATGTTTGTGTCTCCATATATATTGTTACAGTTTAAAAATAATGAATCTGAATTTGTTTTTCATTCTTAGTTTTTGCTGTTGGGAAAACAGAACGGTTGGAAAAATACATTTACAATGATGATCTGCAGACAAAAGTTACATATCAGCTTCAGGACGCAAAACTATTACA
>VONZ01002676.1:0-41698 GCA_012976165.1 Labeo catla | reverse complement strand
GCATAACGTTCCTACAATGTTCTTGCAACCTAAATTTCATTAAAAATATAACGTTCTATGAACGTTTATTTGGAACATTCCAAGAACAATAAAATGTCCAGTTTGCTTAACGTTACTAGAACGTTATTTTATTGTGAGCATAACATTCCTACAACATTACCCACATTTTACTAAAAATACAAAGTTCTAAAAACAATTATTTGGAACTTTACAAAGTATAGTTTAATAAAATGTTATTTTAAGATTAGCAGTGTTGCAACATCATCTTTCAACATCATTATTACAACATTCCAGATACAAGCACATTGCAGGCATTTCAGGTATTTTAATTAATAAAGATGCACACTTTCAAAAAAAACCTCATTAACAGATTAAACAGATTAGTGAAAATTGCCTATCATGTAAAAAAGTTTTACATTTAGTTTAATATTCATGACAAGGACAACTTCACAGGTAAACGTAAACTATCATATTAACATTTAATCAGTGAGAACTTCTGAATTGTGTGTGGGTGCTGAAAAACTATCACTGCGGGAACTGTGGTCCATGGCCTGTCTCTTCACACTCCATCTGTAAAGTAAACAGATTGGCTGATGTTACAAATTGTGTTATTACAAAATGCTTATGAAGTCATTAGTGTGGCTATGCAAAACCATTTATTAGGATCTGTGCTGCAAGTGCTACAAAAATGTAATCACTCAAAAGTCAAATCCAGTTTACAAAAAAAGTTATACAATAGGACGGTTCAAGAAAACACTGTAAAAGAGTACACCCCAAAATGAAAACTCAGAAAATAAGGTAAATGCTGTCAAAATGCTGTAGATGCCAAACTCATTTGACTTGGCATACACTACTTTTAAAGACAATAGCAGCATTAAGAAAAACATCTTCTGAAGCATCATCAGATTACAAAAAATATAAGCATTCAAATAATACATTTTCATCACATCTTTTTTTAAAAATATTTTAGGTAATCCTTAATCAGGGGTGGGGAATGCTGGAGGGCCACTCTCCAATCCTAATCAAACACACCTAAAAAAAGCTAATCAAGGTCTTCAGAATTACTAGGGCTACAGTCAGGTGAGGTGTAGTCTCAGCCTCAGACGTCACGCCCACGGAACGTTGGCTAAACGTCTGATGCATATGGTACACTTAACTGGAAACACTTCAGGAATGTCGAAGTCGGCATCTGATTGGTTGAATTTTATCGGATTTCCGGGGGACGCGAGTGTCGCGTTTATTTTCGGTCCGCCGGGAAACAAAGCGCAGACGTGTGATTGCAGAAGAAAAACTGTCGGGTTTACATGAGTGACAATGAGCATTTATCAAGATCAGCTAAACGTAGGATTCTCAAAAGTATGCGAGGTTCACGGCATAGACTCTTTAAGAGATGTCCAGGAGTTTTGTTTGAGGCACTTAGTGGAGACAAAAAGAGATATTTTAGCCTGTTTGCCGACGGGATTTGGGAAAAGTATTATTTTCCAAGCCCGGCCGACCCTTTGCCAGCATTTAGAATTTTTTTTTTTTTAGATAATTTTTTTAAATTTGTTAGTTTTAGATGCTTTGAAGGTCTCTGAACAAAGTCTGCATACGTTTCCTACTGATTTACTCGGTGTTTTGATCAGATGTGGTAATGCAGACGCCATTGTTGTTATACGTGCACGAACAGATCAATGACTTACTGCTTGTTTTCTTTAGCCGGCAATGTCTGCTAGGATACTTGCCAAGATGGGAATTTTGACAAATATTTGTGTGAATTTGTCCATTCAAACACAATAAAAGAGCTTAGTATGTGCGCGTGTTCTGAGGTGCGGATTTGCGCGCTTCCGATGAGCGCACACACAGATCTCCTCACTTCTCACTGCGCACAAGTTTGCGTCTTATGGCTCTTATATGTTGAAACTGGCAAAGCTTAAATGAGTTCAGTTGAAATCAAGATAGCAATGTGTGCTGTTCAGGTCTCACCTGCACACGAGCGCTATAAGCATCGGCGAGATGGCGGAATAAATGACTGCTCATATTCCAGCATACGGCACTCGCATTGAACAAGAATGGTTTGTCCACGTTTTTTTATTTAATCGCTGTTGTTGTAACGTATTGGTAAGCCAGAATGCGCATCCATCAACAGAAACACACATTAGCCGAACCCTGTTTGTTTTACGTGTTGTTATATAAAACATATTACTGATGCGTTGTCAGATTAAAGTTGAACCGCAGTCCTGGTGCGCACCGAACCGTGGGAGGAGAACGGGACGGTTCGGGTTTTTACAGAGAACTGTTGCACCCCTATTGGTTTCTGTGAACTTGTAGCATGATCGTGAAAATGAAACGAAACAGTGTATAATTGTCATGCAGTTTTTTTTCCTTTAGAATTGATAATGTGTTATTTAAACAAAACAATTTGTGTAGAACCATTTATTTTATTACTTTTGTCATGATTCTGGGTTTTGACTCACCCTTGACTCACGATGGGGAGCATACTTCAAGATGAACTCTTCTAACACCTTAACTGGCACTTTTGGATGCATCTTTTGGCAAGCCTCTAGAAAGGAAGTTTGGCATAATTTAAGAAACATGTAAGTAACAAGCATTTTTTTTTAATTAACATTCCTTTACAAAGTCTTGGTTTAGTAAAATCTTATAAAAACTATAACCACAAATAAGTAAAAAATATAATACATTAAAACTGTTCTTATGAATACTCAAGAGATGATATAACATATTATAAGGTTTTTTATAATGCATTATGCATTCATTATAATGCCTTAAGAATACCATCATAATGTATTATAAATACGGGATTCATAGAAAGTGTTACCGAAATATTTCTTAAAAGAATAGGTGATGCTTGGTCTGAGTAATGTCTTTGTGTTAATTCTGTCAGTTAAAAATGTAATACTTACGAATGATCATGCCGCAATGTCCAGCTCTTCCCCCATTCCTTCCTTTAATGCTGTATTGACACCAAACACTGTTTGTTCCAACTGTTCGCAACACCATCCGGATGGCATCTCCAGGTGTTTTGCCTCCAAGGAGGCTTAGGTGATAAACCTACAAAAATATAATATAATGTATATACAGTGGTGGCCAAATTATTAGAACGCAAGTATTTTCAGCAGCTAAAAAAAATTGGTTTTAAGTCAGTTATTTCTATTTTTTGCTGCAGTGTGTCAGTTGGAAATATCAGTTTACATTAGTAATTGTAATAGTCCAGTGAGTCTGACAACAGTCAGTGCTCCACACAAAGATCTGATCTCATCATCATTGGGTCTGTCTGGAATGACTAGAGAAACAAAAACTGAGACAGACTAAATCCAGAAGAACTGGATTCTAAAGAATCCTACCTGCAAAGCTACCTGAAAAACTAAGCACAAGTGCACCTAGGGCAAAAGCTGCTTTAAAATCAAAGGATAGTCACACCAAATGTTAATTAAACTTAGTTAATAGAAGTTCAATGATAAAGAAGATCTATTTATGGCATTATTTTTGACAGCATCCTCATTTTACAGCATTTTCACACAAGTGTCTAAAACTTTTAACAGTACTGTAGCTCCGCAGGTAGGTCTCTTGAAGCATCTTAAAGACGTTGCCACAGATCTTCTGGATTTATTCTGTCTCGTTCTGTTTCTTCATGTCATTCCAGACAGACTGGATGATGATGAGATCAGATCTGTGTAGAGCAAACAAAAATCTCATTGGATTATTACAATTAATGGCAAAATGAATGGAAATGTAAACTGATATTTCAAGCTGACACAGATAGAAATAACTGATTTAAAACCATCATCTGGTTTCATCTGGTTAAAATACAACTATTCTAGTAATATATAATGAGTTTTAAGTAATAGAATTGGTGACTGCAGGATACTTTAACATTTAGACAGTAGCAGGATTATTATGCTGCTGTCACTAAAGCCTAAAGCACAGATAACTGACAAACTTTGGTTTTCAACAACTGTTTAGGTAAGACAAACCCGACTTAATTTACATGATTGCACTATTAATGAGCATTTTGACACAATTTTGAGTGTATTTGATATTAAAATGGAATAGCTAAACCACAAAAGAGAACACATTTTGGTTGCACGCTTTAAGGCTTGTGTCATGCAAGTCCTGCTCCTAATTATATTAAGGCATGCATATATTTTCAAAATCACCTGAACTTACCGTTAACCGACCAAACTGCCGCGAAGGACCCTCTCAGGAAAGCATGGCGTCCACAACCATTTTTAATGTTAGGACGACACTACAGATGGATTTTGGGCGGGAACATTAGAAATCGATTGGAACATACAAAATAATAATTTGCAAGATTAAAAGATGTTTTAGAATTAATTAATTAATTTATTTATTTATTTATTTTTTTTTACCTCAAAACAATCACTCAGTATTACACCAATTTACTGTAAATACTATAGCAAAAATAATCGGTGAGATATACATTTTATGGTGACTAAATATTCTATTTTAAATAATGGTAATTAAACGAAGCTAACACTTAACATTAAATATGAAAATAAAACACTGGCTCTTACCGTTTCTTGTGATGTGTGTGTTCAAAGTTGTTTTGTGCGTCCGCGAATAACGACGATCAAATGCTGACTTTCATCACAATTTAAATACACACAATAAACCGACTCTGGTTGCACAGACACAGACATCATTCAAGAATCACCCCATAACTGATTGAACCGCGAATGAATGACCCTCACAAAATGGCGACCAGTTCCAGACTTGTTTTGTGCTCATCATACGTGTCCGTAAAGGCGAATAAGTACCGCCTTCTAAATGAAAGAGCCAGTCGTTGATTAGTAAATTCATTACGTCACTGCAGCGACCGTTAGAAGCTCCGGTTCCTATAGAAACAGGCAGTGTTTGAAAACTCGTGCTCATGACTGCGCATGTGTATTGGATGGTCTAGCATTAAAAAGCTTTTTTAAATGTATTTGAACATAAGAAATAAATCTTATAAGACTGTTGTTGTCAGATTTAATGTGTTTTCGAATATGAAATTAAATCGAAAGCTTAATGAACAGTTTTGCAGAATTTGATGTTTCCTTATTCAAAGAGATAGGAGCTGCGCTTGCATGCCTGGGAGGTGTCGAGTGAAATGACTTGTCTTAAAGGGACTATGATCAAATGCATAAACTTTCTCGCGGCATTGCACAGTAATATAACAGGACAGTGATGATAATGATTTCTGTACAATTTTTATTATTATAATGAGTGGTCATTTTAATATTATATTCTTTAAATTAATATAAAATCAAGACTTTCATTTATTTATGTTATGTTATGTTATGTTATGCTATGTTATGTGCACGTACACGTTTAAACTGCAGTTAAATTCTTTATGCAGTTAAAAAAAGTTAAATTAATAACTTATTTCAGTGTGGTTTCATTTGTTACTGTTGTGCCATTTGAAAAACAAAGGAGATTGTGATAAAATGTCACCTGAATTTTAAATAAATGAAAAAGATCTTAATTTTTTGTATTATAGAATAACTGATCAAAATCACAAGCAAGACTGTTGTTTATAATGAGCACAATTAATAATTATGTATAGTGAATGTCACAGGCTATGACATTTACCATATATAATTCTTAAATATATTTTACAATTTGGCCTATATTAATAATATTACAGGAACATTCTAAGAATGTTCTGCTAAAAATGTTTTCTCTCAACATTATGAGAACATTCATTAAGTACAAGTAACGTCCCATAGACGTTTCAAGAACGTTGTTGTAAGAACGTTTTCTCTCAACCTTAAGAGAACGTTCATTAAGTACAAGTAACGTCCCAAAGACGTTTCAAGAACGTTGTTGTAAGAACGTTTTCTCTCCACATTAGGAGAACGTTCATTAAGTACAGATAACGTCCCAAAGACGTTTCAAGAACGTTGTTGTAAGAACGTTTTCTATCAACATTATAAGAACATTCATTAATTACTAATAACGTCCTAAAGACGTTCCAAGAACGTTGTTGTAAGAACGTTTTCTATCAACATTATAAGAACATTCATTAATTACTAATAACGTCCTAAAAATGTTCCAAGAACGTTGTTCTGAGAACGTTTTCTCTCAATGTTACAAGAACGTTAACAATGTTATAAGAACGTTCCAAAAACATTATTTTAATAACGTTTCGTACTAACATTTACACAACTTTTAAAGAACGTTGGTGAATGTTCTGGGAACGTTCCCTGTTAGCTGGGAAGTGGCGATTGTGAGTGGTAGTGTAATTTACTTTCTTTTTTGTTGTCTTCATCAACTGGCTACTGTTGTAAAATGTTAAGAGATTCAATTAAAAAATAAATAAACAAATAAATACAATAAAATAAAAATAAATAAGACTGCATGTGACGTCAGATGGAAGTGCAGGCGTCTGAGAACGTATATCTGCAGCCAGACCCTTCTCGTGAAAGCACGAGTGAATCTCCAGTGGCAGTTTCCACACGATGGAAAAGGGCATATAATTGCTGGGAATACTGAAATTACAGTTAATCTTCATCTTCCTTCCCAACACTGCTCCCTCCTTCATGGAACACCCCAATCGCTTCAGCACGACGAGGACACTCAGAACCTTCTATACATATATATATATATATATATATATATATATATATAAGATTACTTCAGCGCTATCACCGCATGCATGACCTATTGAGGAGACTCCGGTGTGCATGACAGATTGCGCACAATATTATTATTACAATAAAGACAAATGGCAAAATTGCTTTCTTTGCTGTGTAGTCAAGACACCTGTAAATATGGTTAAAAGATCAATCTAAGACCAAAGTCTGGAATGGCACATTTTATTATTGGGTGTTTTAACGCATACATGTTTTACCAAAACATAAGAGTAACCTGAGCATAGGCATTGGGACAGTTTAACTTAAAGCAAATATAAAAGTTGATATTTAGTTGCAAATCCCTTGCATGAAATCACAGCAGTGAGTCTGTGACCCACTTGCTCTCATCCTTTAAAATGCTTTTCCCAGCTTTTCATACAGACAATTTCAACTGTTGGTTGTTTTGGGGAGTTTCTGCCTGTAGTGCCCTCTTTGGTGAAATTCATGTTCAGCTTTAAATCTGGAGATTGACTTGGCCAGTCAAAGACATCCCATTTCTTTGCACCTCAATAACTGTCTGGTTCAGCTCAGCTACCAAATCTGAGAAGACTGCATCGGACAGTCCGGACAGCTGAGCGAATTATTGGCACAACCCTTTCTACACTCCAAGAAATGTACTTATCCAGAGTGAGCAAAAAATCACTCTGGACCCCTCACAAAGAGGTTTAACATTAACAGGAGTATTAGACAAGGGGATCCAACAAGCCCATATTTATTTAAGGAGTAAGTTATTAATAAGTCAACTAGCAGATGATACCACCCTGTTTCTTAGTGATGCAGAGCAGATTCCAGTTGCCATTAATCTGGTCTTCATTTTTCAAAAGCTTCTGTTCTGCAATTGAATTTAAAAAAGTGTGAGCTGATGGCACTTCATGATCATACTGAATCTCACTTGTTCAATATTCCATTGAAAACTGAGGTAAAATATTTAGGAATTGTTATTACTAAAGACCCTAAAATTAGAGAAAAAAGTAATTTGATTGGTAATATGAAAAAAAGTCAAAATATTTTAAATATGTGGTTACAAAGGGATATCTCTATATTTGGCATAATTCTCATACAGAAGTCAGAAGCACTTTCCAGGTTGATTTACCCAGCATTTTCTTTAAGTATATCTGATAGGTGGATAAAAAAACATTAATCAAATTCAGTACAAATTTATTTGGAAAAACAAGCATCATTATATAAGAAAGTCGGATGTAGTGAAGCCGATCAGTGAGGGAGGGTTGAACATAATTTATTTCGATGTTATAAATGGTACCCTTAAGTTGAGGTGGCTCCAAGCTTTCCTTAGAAATAAACACTCTGTTTGGTTTAGCTTTTCTTCTAATTTTTGTTATTCTTTTGGGGATATCGATTTCCTTTTAAGGTGTGATTTTGAGCCATCTAACTAAAAATGTTAATTATCATCTTTTCATAGTCAGGTATTATTATATTGGAAATTAATATACAAACACAACTTTTCGCCACACAGTTGTTCTTTGTGGAATAATAAGTGTATCCTTATTAAGGGGAAATCTGTGTATTTTCAGGACTGGATGGACAAAGGTGTCTGGTCCATTGTGCATATTATGGATGGGGGTGGAAATGTCCTTAGTTATGATGATTTTTGCGTAAAATATAATATTTGTACTCAGAAATTATATGCATCTTTGTTGAAAGATGTCCCTGCTGGTTTGGTGTAGTTAAATAAAGGTGCATTGTGTTATTATCTCTGGTGTAAATTTCAAATTAGAACAAGATTTCTCTTTTTTCCACTTCTACCGAAAGTAAAAAAGGTTCAGTTTAAAATTATTAATAATATTTATCCCTGTAATGAGTTCCTTAGACATAGATTTAATATGGATTGTAATGAGTGCACTTTCTGTGAAGCAGACAGTGTCATTGGAACAATTATTTTATTTATGTAAATTCTCTAAAACACTCTGGGATTATTTTTGTACATATTTATTTCTGTATTTATTTTTCTCTCTGAATTTTCAATTAGTTTATTTTGTTTATGCTATGTTAAGCTGCTATTTGGACTTCTTGGAATTTTATTAAGACTTTTCTTATTGTTGTTTACTTGTTTTTTTTTTTGTTGTTTGTTTTTAGTTTTTTTGTATGTTACCTTCAAGCAAAAAAAAAAAAAAAAGATAGAAAATAAATGTGCGAAACTGCCGTAATTTTTATTTTTATTAATAATAAACTAAAATTAACACAGTTAAAGTACTGTTAAGACTACAGTTATACACATGAAAACATAAAACACAAGTAGCCATAGTTGACGACATTAATCCTCAAATATTAGCGTATTTTATCTTTTAAATACAACACTGAAATAACTACATATGCATACTACATATAACGTTACATGTTGATGCCTTTTACAAATGATGTAAATACATTCGTTTATTGTCTACTAATTACCAAAAATCGCAGTTCTGCCTCTCCAACTCCATGTATTTCAATTGCCCGCTATGAACTTCCTGGAACTATTTGAAGTCTACACGAATCACATGACGAGCAAACGTTTCGAACTTCCGTTGTCGCAACTCTCTCTCTATACGGCTCTGCTCCAGACATAAAGTTGACGCATTTCCGCACATGCGCAGTACAAATCGTGTTTCCGGTACGGATCGGGTAGTGGCAGTCATTGGTCGTTCTGTTAGTCTTGGAAAAAGTTCATTTTCTTTACCACTTAAATTTTAGCAGTATATAAATCATTATTTCCATTCGGTAAAAAAATGACTTCGGTGGCCTTTAGTGAGGTTTATTAACAATCGTCGTTAACAAACTAATATTAATAAATAATATCCACTGAAATCAACATTATGAAGAGCACTTCAAAAATCGTTCTGTTTTTTCTAATAATGTGTGGTAAGTGCACAGTTTTCTTTGTTCTTATAACACTTTCGGTTTCACCGGAAACCACATTTGGGGCAATGAACCGCAAAATAAACCCAAGAAGAAACATAGTTAAACCACGGTAACTACAAATTAACCATGGTTGTGCTACGCTAACCATAGTTTAACCGTGGTATTTGTAGTAAAACGGAGGTTATACATGGCAATACGCCAAAACACCGTTGTTACTTTTTATAATAAAACAATGGTTAATTTTCGTAAGGGAATAACCAGGGTATACTATGCTATACAGATACAGTGATGTGCGAAAATCTAGGAACCCCTTGCAGAATCTGTAGAAATGTCAATAATTTTAACAAAATAAGAGAGATTTTTCAAAATGTATGTTATTTTTTTATTTAGTACTGTCCTGAGTAAGATTTTTTTACATGAAAGATGTTTACATATAGTCCACAAGACAAAAAATAGCTTAAATTATTAACCCTTGGTTCTTAATACTGTGTGCGGTTACCTGGATGATCTACGGCTGTTTTTTTTTTGTTTTTTTTGGTGGTGGTTGTTCATAGTCTCTTGTTTGTTCTGAACAGTTAAACTGATCACTGTTCTTCAGAAAACTTCTCCAGTTCCTGCAGATTTTTTGGTTTTCCAGCATATTTTGCATATTTGAACCATTTCCAGCAGTGACTTTGAGATCCATCTTTTCACAATGAAGATAATCGAGGGACTCAAACACTATTATTAAAAAAGGTTCAAACATTCACTGATGCTTCAGAAGGAAACACGATGCATTAAGAGCCAGGAGTGAAAACATTTGAACAGGATGAAGATGTCCCAATTTTTCTTATTTTGTTGAAATATATATATATATATATATATATATATATATATATATATATATTTTTCATTTAGTAGTGCCCTTCGGAAGCAACAGAAGATACTTGAATGTTTCCTGGAAGACAAATTAAATATAATTTACCTTAATCTTCAAATTCAGTGCATCGTGTTTCATTCTGGAGCATCACTGAATGTTTTAACTCTTTTTAATAGCTGTGTTTGAGTTCCTCAATCTACAGGACAGGGAGGATTTTTCTGAAGAAAAGTGCTCAATTTGACTGTTCAGAACAAAAAGGGACTCATGAACAACCACCACAAAACAAAACAAACAAACAAACAAACAAACAAACAAACTAAACAGTTGTAGATCACCCAGGGAACCACACACAGTATTAAGAACCAAGGGTTCCCAAACTTTTGAAGGAGGTTATTTTAATCATCTCAGCTATTTTTAGTCTTGTGGACTACATGTACATGTAAAATGTCTTACTCAGGACAGTACTACATAACAAATAACATACATTTTGTATGCTCTCTCTTATTTTGTTAAAGTTATTCACATTTTCACAGATTCTGCAAGGGGTTCGCAAACTTCCGCATGCCACTGTACACCAGCCCTGATTTTATGTACATTAACACAAAACATCTTAGCATAAGTGACCCAGGTTGTTGTTTGGTGTCTCAGGCACAATAGGAGGTGAACAAAGACCACATCATTAAATCAGACAGTGTTAATTAGACTAAATGATCATGAATAAATCTTTAACATCATCACCAGCAGTGTTGTATGAGTTTAATCTTTGAGAAACTGTTTCTGTTTGTTCTGCAGGAGTGTTTTCTGCTGAAACTGATGAACCGATTTCAGTGATGGAGGGGGATTCTGTAACTCTAAACCTTAATCTTACTGAAATACAGACACTTTATCGGATACAATGGAGGTTTGGAGATAAAGGTTCTACCATTGCTAAAACTGATGGAAATGAAATCTCATATGAAGATTATGAGATATTTAGAGACAGACTGCAGCTGGATCAGACCGGATCTCTCACCATCACAAACATCCGAACCAATCAGTCTGGACTTTATAAAGCAGAAATCAGACACAAAACTGGAACCTTAAATATTAAATTCAGTGTTTCCGTCTATGGTGAGGATATTTATATTTTTTAATAATTAGATGTTTTCAAGTTTTTTTGTGTGTTGTTAAGAGTGCTATATAAATAAAGGTGACAGTACTTTTTTATGTGTTAATCTTGATTAAACAGATTCAAAGTGATGAAACAAGTTCATACTATGTGACTTAAATTTGATACAGAACATAGACAGATATTTTTGGTTTCATTCCTTCAGTAGCATTATCTAAACAACTCAAAGCACGATTACTTGCTATATAGAAAAATGAATTGTAATCTATCTTTTGAACACAGACAAGTGCAGTGATTCAAACTGATGCAGTGTTGATGTGAAATAAGACACCTCATGGTTAGCCATGGTTAGTTAAATTAGTCAGTCAGCTGTGACTGTTCTATATTTCAAATTGCCACTACATTTGTTCATCTGCATATGCTTAATGTAGTAACCATAAAATGAACTAATCTGTAAAGCTTCATATTCTAGTGCCAGTAACAGTGTTCATTATGTTTATTTGTGTCTGTGAATCTGTTTCTTGTAGAGCCTCCTTTTGTTATTGCTGGGGCAGAATCTGAAATGAAAAGCGTGTCAGTGATGGAGGGAGATCCTGTCACTCTTCATGTTCCTCAACTACAAGGAAATGAGCTGATAGTCTGGAGGTTTGGAGATGAAGGAAAACTCATAGCTAAACATGATATGGAGGCCAAGAGCTCACAATTATATGATACTGATGAGAGATTTCGAGACAGATTGAAACTAGACCATCAGACTGGATCTCTGATCATCACAAACAGCAGAACCACAGACTCTGGACTTTATACAGTGAAGATCAGCAGCAACAAACAGACTTCATACAAGAGATTCACTGTTATTGTCAGAGGTGAGGAACTCGTGTTTTGAAGTAATGATTGTTTATCAGCTGTCTGTGAATAAGTCAGATGATGTGACTTTAAAGGGATCAGATCACGAGTCAATAGAAAAACATCAGTGTGTAGACATCATACGGTAACTTTCAAAACTCAAAATGTATAAATGTTATAGATCAGATACACATTCTCACTAATGACTTTCTCTCTTTATCATTACAGATCTTGGTGTGTCTCGAGGTGCTGTAGCAGGGATTGTTGTTGTTCTGCTGGTGGCTGCTGCTGCTGCTGCTGTTGGTGTTTTTTATGGTGTTTTCTATAGGCGCAAAACCGCTGAACTAAAAAATCTAAAGTGTAAGTATTTCAGGTGATAAAGTAAGAAAGAGAAAAATTAACCTTGTGGCATGACGGTAGATGTAAATATAAAATACCACTTAAACTGCACATAAAGCTTTCATATTAGCAAGACTTCATTCACAAATAATATGGAGATTGATTGTACTTTTCAGGTGTTTCAAATATTATTTTTGATCTTTTTGATGGTCATGATAAACTCTTATTGCATGGAAAAAAGCTGCATGAAGATTCTTTAATATCAAGTTTGTAAGAAGATGGCGAATAAATAATGACAGATTTATTTAGTAATTTGTTTTATGTATCCGTGTTTCTGTCATGCTCATCTATTTATTCACTTATAATCTCCTAATTTCTCTTTCTATGTGCTGCTGTGACATGAAGCGAAAATCTCTAAACGGCAAAATGAAACATGTAAGTATTACAGCTGATACAGCCAACGGAAATTTAACTTAATTGCTGCAGTAAATGTATAATATAATTTTTCGTCATCTGTAATTATATATTATAATGGTTCTGCTTGGGTTTGATTTAGTGCAGTAATTAATGAAGCGTTTTCTGCTTATATTTACTGCTGTGAAGCAGAGATCTCTGAAAAACCAAAGCAAATGTGTATGTATTACAGCTTAAACAACAGGAAAAAAATTAAAGAGCATCAGAATTACATTTATAGTTTGAATTTTGTGATAAAATTTACAAAGTTTGAAAGAATTGGATATTAGACTTGTTATAGTTTAGTTTTATTAAGACAACATTATTAGATTCAAACTTTTAAGCTACTTTGTTTTAAACCTGCATCTTAACTGGTATTTAAATATTTTTACAGACCTATTATTGGTTATCACTGATTGTTAATAAAAAGTCATGCAGATGATGAAGTGATTATTAGAAGCACATGTAGAATCACACAGTATCTTCTCAGTGTTTGTGTCATATTCTTCTGTTCATTCACTTATAATCTCCTAATTTCTGTTTATGTGTGCTGCTGTGACATGAAGCGGAGGACTGTGAAAAAGAATGCGTAAGTATTAAAACTGATACAGCAAGAGTTTTAATGAGCAACACGAGTGCATAAATGTACTATTAAAACAAGGTTGATTACAATATATTTAGTTGACTTTAACTGCATTACATTTTAAGGAGATAATTTATATTTTTACTCTGATCATTCACGTTATGTTGTTCAGTGTCATGTTTAGTGTGGATAAATGTTGCTACAGTAACAGACTGAAGTGCCATATGATGCACTATAGACTACAAGTACTATACTTGTGAACTATACTCAACAGTATAATGTGTAAATTTTATCATTTTATTTTGACTTTCAAATTCATAGTCTGATAGTCCCAACCTCCTCTGCTACATAATTAAAGTTGTGACATTTGAGTGCATGAAATGCCCAGTGAAAGTCACTTTTAAAAGTGATATATTACAATATTGCATTACTCCCTAAAAAAAGTAATAAAGTTACTTAGTTACTTTTTATGGAAAGTAATGCATTACATTACTTTTGTGTTACTTTTCTTATCTGGGCTGGGCATCCTTTTTTGTTATTTTTTATTTCTGTATTTATTTATTTATTTTTAAATACACAAAGTTATATTTTGGCAAAAGTAAAAGCCCTTTCAATTTGCACTCTCCGAAACAGACAAAGAGCTGGTCTGAGGTCCTGAAACTTTGTGTCCGGTCTACGTACAATATTAGGGCTCGGACGGGACAAAGCAAAGCTAGGGCTGGGTCTGCCTCCTCCGGGGGCAGCGCCTGCAGGCTCACCACCTGGTCCCTGAAGGGAGTTGTGGGAACCTTGGGCACATAGCCGGGCCGGGGCCTCAGGGTTACCTGGGAATCTGCCGGCCCGAACTCTAGGCACGATTCGTCGACCGAAAATGCGTGCAGGTCCCCTACCCTCTTGAATGGAGGCCAATGCAAGCAGGAGCAGAGTCTTCATTGAAAGGAACTTCAGCTCAGATCCCAAGAGGGTACAGAGGGGGGCCGGGGCGGATTTAGCCTTCTTGCCCCCCTGAGGAACCTGATGACCAAGTCATGCTTCCCCACCGACTTCCCTTCTATGGGGTCATGGTGTGCAGAAATAGCAGCCACGTAGACTTTAAGGGTGGAAGGAGACAGCCTTCGCTCCAACCCCTGCTGCAAAAAGGAGAGCACGACTCTGATCGGGCATCTTCGGGGGTCCTCTTGGTGGGAGGAACACCACTCGATGAACAGGTTCCACTTCAAGGCGTAAGCATGTCTCGTGGACTGAGCTCTCGCCGAAGTGATGGTGTCTACCACTCCTTGGGGTAAGTCACCTAGAAACTCCACATCCCATCCAGGGACCAGACATGTAGTTTCCAGAGGTCTTCCTCAGAGGAATCCGACAGGGAGGGGATGTCACGAGGAGCATTAGTTCTGGGAACTAAGTCCGGGTGGGCCAGTAGGGTGCCACCAGAAGGACCTGCTCCTTGTCCTCCCTGATCTTGCACAATTTCTGTGCAAGAAGGCTCACTGGGGGAAACGCATACTTGCGCAGGCCCTGCGGCCAGCTGTGTGCCAGTGCGTCCGTGCCGAGTGTTCCCTCGGTCAGGGAATAGAACGAGTGGCAGTGGGACGTTTCTGGAGAGGCAAACAGGTCTATCTGAGCCTCCCCGAAACGTCTCCAAATCAGCTGGACCGTCTGGGGATGGAGTCTCCATTCTCCGGGGAGCGCAGCTCGCGACAACTCGTTGTGCAAGCCCGGAATGTGAATGGCACGAAGCGACCTCAGATGCTTCTGACTCCAAAGGAGGAGGAGGCAGGCGAGTTGCGACATGTGACGGGAGCGTAGACCACCCTGTCGGTTGATGTACGCAATGGTCGCAGTGTTGTCCGTACGGACCAGCACGTGCTTGCCTTGTAAGCGACCTTTGAGATGGATCAAAGCAAGGCGTACTGCTTGCAACTCTAGGCAGTTGATGTGCCAGTGTAGTTGAGGGCCCGTCCAAACCCCCAGCCTGTTCTTTTGGCCGCTCCACTGGCTGCGAGGTGCTGGTGGAAGGAGGAAGTTTCCTTTTTGGGGAGTTCCTCACAGTCACCGTTAGACCAGCCAGTTCCCCGCCAGAGGTGGCGCCCTCCCGGCGTTTGCCAGGAGGAACACTAGATCTGGGCAGAGGAACTGGCACAAGGCCCTTTGCAGGAAACGGAGTCCGCAACTCGCCGATGGTCATTCTCCCGCAATGAGAATGAGAGCATGACTCATCCACAAAAGCTGCCTCAGCGTGCTTAATGCCCAGACACGTGAGGCAACGATCGTGACCATCACCACGACCAGCATCCAGAAGTGCACGGGTTTGAAGGGCATGTTTAAGCGCCACGTCTTTATAAAGACGTCCACCCATGAAAGCTCTTTTAGGAAACTGCTGAGTGCTGAGGCGGACAGTGGAGATGGCCGCAGCAACACAGAAGGGGGTAGTGCAGCCTAATGTGTGCTTTTTTTTCCGCTTGACAAGGAGACCACTGCCGCTGAAGCGCCGTGCCGCCAACACACAAGCAGGTATCGATCGGCTCCGAAGCGAAAAGCTGACAATGCGCTGCACCTGCTGCATATTTATACTCGTGCTGTGATCAGCGGCAGCTGGATGCAATCAGCGCTTGCCAATGTACATTGGCTTGTTTAGTTTACATTCGAAGCAGATTGGTCTCTCTAAGCGAGATCCCAATTCGTCGGTCACCGACGTGACGTCTCCGTGACCGACTGAATGGGGAAAGAAACTGACCTTTTTTTTTTTTGGAAAAGTAACTCAGATATTTTCTTGTAATTTAAAAGCTAATGCATTACTTTACTAGTTACTTCAAAAAAAAGTGCAGTATTAAGCTGCATAACATTATTAATTCTGGTCACTGTTAAGATGTTCCAATGTCTCCTCACTAAATGTTACAGAGCCATCATTCACAGACAAAGTAAATTGTTAACTCACGGTTTGTAATGCAGCTGCTCCTTCATCTTTCAACAAAGTTTCTTCCAAGCTCTCCATTACACTGTTCACAACAAACATATTATCCTTTGATGTGATCCACGACATCACTAAAATAAACCATTCAACTTGTTCCTGATCCTTCTGAAGTCTAGAGTCTCGAGCAAGCTGTTTAAAGTGGACGCATTAAAGTGAACATTCATTTACTCTTCATTTGTCCTGTTGTCAAGAGTGTGGAGTATGTCAGAAATGAAAGTGCATCTGTACACTATAAGCAGCGTAAGTGATTAAAATTAGTTCCGTTTGCTTTGTGGCACTGCTGCTTCCCTTTCTTGTTCCTCCAACTCTGTCAGAACTTCCTGAGATGCAGCAGCTTCAGCCACAGCTTTGTTTGTCATCGTTTGTTTTGCAAGTGGATGCAAGAATGAGTTGATCTGCGTTTTGATGAGACAGTGGTCTTGATAAGTCCAGGATTAATCCAACATAGCACCAAGTTTCCTCCCTTTTCATCTGCTGCAAGTCGTGTCACTTTTGTGCTCTTCTGACAATTCACTTCGGTCGATCCTGTGTCACAAGTGTTGTTCAGGAGTCTGCATTCAACGTGGCTCTTCATAAATGGTCTTTACTGTCATAAAAAGTCATTTCTGTTTCTATGTGCTGCTGTGACATAAAGGCAAGATTTCTGAACAGCTAAAGCAAAAGTGTACGTATTAAAAAAAATGCTAGTTAACTTAGCCCTAATATAAAATGTCACAGATGTGACACATCACTTACCTGATGTTAAAATGTACAGTATATAAATTAACATTAACCAGTTATGAGTGTCTGTTGTTAAGAAAAAAAGTGCAGGTGATCAAGTGATTAGAAGCACATGAAGAATCACACAGCGTCTTCTCAGTGTTTTTTGGCATGTTCATGTTATCACTCACTTATAATCTCATTTCTGTTTCTGTGTGCAGCTTTGACAGATAAAGTGGGGAACTCTGAACTAGAAACATGTAAGTATTACATCTGGTAGAGCAAATATGAAATGGGTTTTAAGAGATGTATAAATATCTTAGAATTGGCAACGGTTAGTAATTGTCAAATTACTGAACATCATTGAGTTTGTACACATGGTGAGTAGTTGTCTTTTAATTTAATATTTTAATGTAAAGAAAATGAGTATCTTCATTTTTACAATAGTGTACACATGCGCTCTGGAAAGCTTTATCTTTATCCACTGTCTGCTCTATTTATAGAAGTCCAGATGTACAGTGATAAAGAGAGAAAATAATATTTTAATAATTTCTGCAGTAAAGCAGCTCTAAAAAAAAATAAATAAATAAATAAATGGTGTCTATTTACTCGAAGTGCAAATATCCCATCTGGTCAGCAGAGGCTATTTACATTAACTCCACCCACCAATTCCTGGTTGGGATAAACAACATTGCAAAAGATGCCTGTTTATCCATGACATTAGTGGGGTAGGGAGTAAGACATGAGGCAATTATTTTTAATGCAATGGACCCAAGTTTGAATCCACCTTTTGCCAAACTTGTTCCTCTCCTTTTCCCATCACAGATGGGAAAGGCATTTATTTTCACTTAATAATAAAGTATTTATTGTGTAGGGTTAGGGGTAGATGTAGGGAGGGCTTTATTGTCCCAATAAGGTGGCATTCATTTAATAATTTTAGTAAAAAACGATCATTTACATGCAATATGTTATTATTACATACTGTTTTATAATGTACTACAAGTATGAGGTATACCTATCTGCCAGTTTGCTAAAGAAAATACAGATTTTTTTGGTGTCAATAGAATTTATAATTATTTGCTGTTAGTCAAACTAGAATATACCACTTTTTTGCACTTAGGCCGTGTGTCCACCAAAACATTTTTGCCAGCTGAAAATGCCAGGTGCTCTGTTGTAAATGCAAAAAGTGTGTATGACTGCTATGATGTGGGATATGAAGTGTTTCCATTACCTGATTTCACAGATTTCTAGATTTCTAAATGTAAAAATGGTGCAACAATATAAAGTGCTTTGGCACTTGTTTTAAACAATTTTGTTTTATTGTTATGCTTCTCATTGTCATCTGTTGTTGTTGTACAAGCAGGATGTGGTGGTTGGTCATTGTGGTATTAGTCCTGCCCCTCCTCCACTGTAATTGGATGAGTGCTGCATTTTTTTCCCCCCAAAGTTGAACATTCTTCAACTCTCAACACTTGAGCCCTCAGTTTGAAAAAGACGCTCAGCGCATCGTCACACCGTTGGGGTTTTAAAAATGTGGCACTCCCATTGGAAACAATTGAAAAAATACGCTAACCTGTTCATATGATCTATTCATATGTCCAACAAAATCCCCTGAATACAAACTGCCAAATAATCAGAAATTAATGTAAGTGAATGAAACTCTGTCCTAAAATAAATGGGCAAGTTGTAATTATTTTAATGCATCAAAAGATCAATGTGAACTTCACTTTTAAGCTGCGTAATTGAGTTCACAAATGTCATGTTCATTTGTAGGAAAAGAGCAAGTGTTCAAACAAGATTTAACAGAAAATTAGTCAGACGTGCTAATGACAATGTGTGATTTAAGTGATGTTGTATTAACTGATTTTGGGATGAGCACGCACAGATAATTAACACGACCAATCCATCATCAGTAATCACACTCCCTATCCAATCAGCACGAGACAATCCCTAAAAATAACCAAAGCAGTCTTAGCATCATTTTTCTCATCTCTCAGCACCCCTCCACCACCCCAACTCCTCACCTTCAGCCCATGCTTTCCGCACTTTGGGTTTGGGCTAAAATGTCTAGCTCGGACCCCTCTCCCTGGGCAGGGGCAGTGCACCAGGTTCGGGAGTGATTACCGAGCTCGGAGCCCTCTCCTGGACAGCACGCCAAATACGCATAACCTTTACTCAGTTTATTATATGCAAGTGTGAACTCATGAAATGATTTTGTACATTTTATTTCCAGTGGTAATTTGACATTCATTATGATTTCTTAGAAATGACTCCAGACTTTCTCTCTTTGGAATTTCTGTGATTGTCTCTGTGTTTCTTTTCAGAATCAACAGGAAAGGAGTGAAAGATGAAACAACTGTTATTAGTGAATGAGCAGCAGAAGTGTGTCTGTGATTGCAGATTGATTTCGACTACTACCAAAAAAAAACAGAAGTGGCTTCTGCTTGTTCTTAAAGGCTAAATAATTCCAAATGAACTCCACATGTAACGCATCAATTCTACAAGACTGTTTTTCTCTTCCTCTCTTTGCATGTGTGAGAAAAACACTGAGCTCTCTCAGCAAAGCAATGGGAGTCTGGCTCCTTAACACTACAGTTAAAATATTGTGCCTAAAATACAAAGAGCTGTGTTGTGTGCTGTGTTCAAAATGAGTGAAACCAAGTTAAATATCTGTGTTAAACTTATACTAAGCATCTAATTCAAACATTGGTGAGTGAAATCCAATAATTTCTTCTTTTCAGCAGGGTTAGCTGAGAATATTTTGTTACATATGTGAGTACTCGCATTGTTGATGATTGTTGTCTCTTGAAAAGCTTTAGGTTTTAGAAGAACACTAAAATTTGTAGATAAAACACTTGTATATGATTGTATTAATGTTACACTACATAATGCTGCACTACATACCTGTTATTATTTGAATCTCACAACTTTTTCTTAAGATAGAAAGTCAGAAGAAAATAGCCATTAAGAAGTTGTTTCTTTTTAAGAATGTTTCTTAAATCCGGCCACTGTTTAAAAATATCTATATTAATATCTGTCCTTTAATAATATCAAATGTCAAATTATTAACATGACCTGGGGTTTCAAATTTGGAGTTTAGAATCTCTTTGGTGCTTTGGTGCTTTGGTAATTCATGTTTATGACAAGAAATGCTTTTTGGTTTAACTATTTATTTGTGTATTCTGTATTATCTGAAAATAAAGTGGAACAATGAAAAAACCCAGAGGCTTAACTGTGTCTTGCATTGAAATGTTTCTATGGGGACAACTGGTTGCTGCACAAGCATACTTTACGAGGGCACACAGTACATTTAAACTCTTCTTCTTTTTGTGTGTCCAGCATTGGTCTCTCGGTAATCTGCTTTTAAAGCATAAGTTATTACTCCACTCCCTGAGTAATGTCATTACGGCACCTCTATGTTTTAACCAATGCGGTTCAAACAATGGATCTGCAACAAAATAATGCTCCGGTTACTAACATAACCTTGGTTCCCTGAGATAACATTGCATGGAATCGCATTTGGGGGAACTCTGTTTTCCTCTAAATACTGAAGCCTGATTTTTAAACGTTTGTGTAGCTGCCCATCCTATAGCACTTCAGCTCACAAAAATGGGTGGAGCCGACTGCCTATATAAGCACTGAATGCAATTTCAGTACTATTGGGGAATCTTTTGTTTGTTATCGTTATCTAAATGAACCAAGGTTATGTTATGTTATGCCTCACCATCTTGTAAAGAGACCACAACCTGAGTCTGTCCTAGTGATTTATGAAAGCCACCACTGTCATGTCTGAACAGATGAACCTGAGCCGGATGTCTGAACCTGAATTGGAGGCATCTGTCATAGCAACCTTTCTTCTGGAGGTCAGTCCCAATTGGACACCTGTCTGATACAGGTGAGGAGCCTTGAGAAAAAAGTGCCCCAGACACCAGGCATAGGGCAGGACATGGGTTTTTAGCCAGTACTGCAGGGGCTGCATGTGGAGGAGGCTCAGCAGTATTACAGAGGAAGGGGCTGCCATCAGACCCAGGATCCTTTAGAAAGCTTTGAGGGGTAGGAAAGCCACTACTTTGATTGATGCTACTACATTCTTAAAAATAAAGGTGCTTTATAAGGTTATTTACAGCGATAGCATAGAAGAACCATTTTTGGTTCCACAAAGAACCATCTCTTTATTACCTTTTTATAATCTGAAGAACCTTCTTTTGACAAACTCATGACGAGGATTTCTGTCTGCCTCAGAGGAAAAGAAGTGCACCACTGTATGGAGATAAATCGTTTGGCTGAAATGCCATAGGTTTGTGCAGTAAAATTGAACACATCAGGCTTCATTGTGGTTCCACACAAAGTGAGAGATTGTTTCAAAAGGGAAGTATGGTTTCAGGAAACAGTTGTCACTACACCATTAATTTCCCTAACAATGCATCATGCTGCGGTTAAGCAGCGATCTTTGTCATTGTACGGGAAAAGAAATGGAGAAGTAGATAAGACTAGTGGTGGTGCTGATTCTGTTCCTCCTCTGACTGCAGAGGAAGAGAAAGTTTTGGCCATCCTAGAGCCTGACGCATTGAAAGGGATGACCTTTACTGTTAGAGCTTTTGAAGAACATGCTGACATTCCCCACTCCTAAAGAAATTAAGTAGGCAAATTAACAGTTCCACAACATTGCCAGCATCTCTAGAGTGATTGTCATTATTGATGGGAATCCCAGTGTCAAGCCCTGTGCTAAATGACCCCTTGTACAGTACATCTGCAAGAAGCATTATCCAGTCATTAATGTACAAGTATATAGTGTGTGATCACCTGGGGATCTTCACTGATATGGTGGCAAAATGGCCTGGAAGCACACATGACTTTTTGTGATAGACAGTTTTCCAATTGTCCAGGTGATTTATCATTTATTTGGGTGCACAAATTATACAAATAGAGTATGAGGACAATTCTGAACAGAACACAGCCTTGCTGCTGCGAAATCACAAACAAGACACAACTAACCACAGGTGGAGAGCACAATAAATGCAATTCTATGTTCTGTAATCTTTAAAAATGTTATAGATCAACATAATATGATTGTTATTTGAAGCAGGTCTTAATAAAGCAACCTTTCCAAAGCTTTCCTGGTCAGTTTCTGCTCTGGTTTTCACAGATCATCTTTCTCTCACACGTTCATGTGCAAATAAGCAGAACCATCACGTGTCTACTGAGAGCTTCAGTTTCATGTGACACTGCTTACCAATGTTTGTTCTAGCAGAAGTGCATTAAACCGCAGCATGGGAACACAAGGATTATTTTTCCAAAAATAGAATGGAGAAAGAATGTGGGCAGTTAACATAACTTTTCCCTTCAATCAGGAATGAGCTACACTTACAGTTAGGAATGAGGTACAGTGATGATATCATACTGCATATTCATACTGCAATACAGTATTTATTTGTATAGTGCTTTTTACCACACATTGTTACAGAGCAGATTTACAAAGAACAGAGCTTTACACTGCATCTCTGGATCTGATGTCATGAACTACAAAAGCAATAGCAGCCATGCCCACCAGAGCAGTGATGACCAATCGGATCACAGCTTAGTCAGTGTCAGTGAAGCATGCTGTCACTCTAAACCCCAAACTTACTCAAATGCAGGGAATTGATGATATACAGTTAATATCTGGACATATAGTCATTTCTCTAATATATCAAAGTGAGTCAGTTCAGTTCAGGATTCAAGTCAGTTCAAGGATTCAAAGATATACTGCATCTGGATCATCAGATCATCAAGAAAATGAGACACAAGGACTTTGGACTTTATACACTACAGACTGACCACAGCACTGGGACATCATATACAGCATTCTGTGTTACTGTCTATGGTAAGGCATTAGTTATTTTCAAAAGTGTTTTTATGAATTAAACTGATATTCAAAGTGCAACAAGCAAATGTTAGTTATATATGGACTTTTTTATATTTTTTATATCAAAGTTCAATTCAGTTCAGTTCAATTCAAGTTTATTTGTAAAGCGCTTTTCACGATACAAATCGTTGCAAAGCAGCTTTACAGAAAATTAAAGTTTCTACAATATATTTAGCAGTAGCTTACTAGTGGTGACTATGTCAAGTTGATGTACATTGAGATGTACGGTAAAAATCTGATAATGACGTAATCAGACAGAAGAACACTATTAACAGTAATGAATTACATTTTGCAATCAAAAGCAAAATTCCGTAGTGCTGTATATTGTTTCCGGGTTGGCATCATCTCTTCTTAGGTGTTCTGGATCTAGGTTGAAGCTTGCATAATTCCTAGTTTCAGGAAGACTGCTCCTAGGTACTACCAAAAGTCCAGAGTTTTGCGACCTTAGGGAGCGTGATGGATTGTAGTGTGATAGAAGACTAGGTATGCAGGAGCTAAACCATTAAGGGCCTCAGGTAAGAAGTAATATTTTGTAACTGATGCAGAACCTTATAGGTAGTAGGAGTAATATGATCATATTTTCTTGACCTGGTATAGATTCTAGCAGCTGCATTTTGGACTACCTGTAGCTTGTTTATTGAAGATGCAGGACAAACACCTAGTAGTGCATTACAATAGTCCAGTCTAGAGGTCATGAATGCATGAACTAGCTTCTCTGCATCAGAAACAGGCAACATATTTCATAGCAATGTTTCTAAGATGGAAGAATACTGTTTTTAACATGAGAAATATGATTTTCAAAAGACAAGTTGCTGTCTAATATAACACCCAGATTTTTGACTGTAGAGGAAGTAACTGTACTTCTGTCTAATTGCAAACTGTAATCCAAGAGATTCTGTGTATTGTCTTTTGGTCTAATAAGTAAAATATCTGTCTTATCTGAATTTAATAGGAGAAAATTATTGATCATCCAGACTTTTACATTTTTAACACACTCTGTTAACTTTGATAACTTAATTTCATAGAAATTAGCTTCATATAAAAGTAAAGAATAAGGAATAATTATTTTCACACTCCAAGCTGCAACATGAAAACTGTTTTTTCGAATGTATGTTTTGGGAAAGTTTTTAATTGGACAAAAATGCTGTCTCAGCATGGACAAAAGCCTGAAAAAAACAAACAAACAAACAAACAAAACAAAACAAAAAAAATCTGGATTGAATTGTTGACGTTTCTGGATTTTGCAATTGCAACTGGATTTTTCAATTTGTGGGCTAACTAAACTGAAAAATAATTAATAACATTTTAAATTACATTTTTAGTTAATGTTTGTTTACATACACTTAATGTAACCAAGTGTAATAAATAAATAAAAATAAAAAGTATTGGTTATAATGCTTAATAAATAATACTATTAAAAATAGTTCAATAAAAAGTATTTTTTAATTATTTTATTTTTATTTCACATTGAGGATTGTTACTACATTACTAAATTACATTTTCAAGAAAACAACCACATATTTATGTTGTTTAATATTCTTCATTCATTTATTATCATTTAGTCATTTTATTATTCCATTTAATCATTTATAATATATATATAGCTATTTATATACTTATTTCGTTGGTTTATTACATGCTTGGCCCTTGGCAGTCTTGACAGCTTTTAAAGGTGAAAACGACACCGAACAATTTAAGGAATATATAAAGCATCTTTATTTTTGTACAAAAAGAAGCATAAAGTAATGAAATATATCTTGCATATAAGAATTTTATTCTACAAAATGTCATAGCAAGTGAGAGCAACTAGTGAAATAACATGTTTATCCAGCAGGTGGAGCTTTAGCAGATTCTCCTGTATTAACAGAGATGTGCAGGACTGTTCATACACTATTACTATAGCACTGACAAACCTGCTGAATCTGTTTTAAAATATGAAAACAATTTAAACATAAACAAAACAAAACTGCTTCAAATCCCTGGATAGAAATTCAAAACAGTGCAGTGGATGCACAAACATGTTCTGTTTGAACGTGAATGGTCTCTTCCTCTTTCATAATTTCAATTAAAATTGTGCATAACCTCTGAACAAATCATGCTTTGCTTTAAACTGAATGAAGTCAAGAGTTTTGTGTGAGAGTTGGTTGTAATAAATATCTATATAAATATCTATTTAAGATCCTCACTAATATTCAAAAATCTGTTTGTGATTCCTGTGACATATAAAATAAGCATACATCTATATCTAAATAAAAACTTTTTCACACTAATTTCATACATTTTCACAGTATTCAACCTTCAGTATCACAGTCTGATCAGCATCTCCCAGCGATTCCTGCATACACCACATCTTCCTCCTCTTTATCTCTCTGTAAAAACACAGAGATGTAATGTACAACACTAATATATTTAGCAAGATAATTATTGACCATTTATATTCGTCCAAATTCTGTAGTACATAATTACATTAATACATTTTATCTAACAAAATTGCCTATAATAGTATCTCCACTTTTTGTGTGGTGAAAGTATTTTTCTGTTATTGATAGTATGACATATAAGTGTCAAACACTGCATTATGGGATATGTTTACACTCCTTATATGTTGGATATTTAAAGGCAAAATGAAGATGATGAATGGCAAAAGATACAATTATAACATACTGATCATTCATTCAGCAAATAACTTAATGTTACTCTTAATGTTAAAAGAAATACCAATTATTAGTAGTATTGCTATTATTGTATGTAGTTTCAGGAAGGACCTCAATATATTACCTAACTGTGATGCATGCAGTGCTGGTGGCAGTACTACAGTTCCCAGCATGCACCGCAGTAATGTAGGTGAAAAAAAAACAAAACAAAAAAAACAAAACAAAAAACAGATAATACCACAAAACATCACAATTGAACAGATAATACCACAAAATTTGAAGATTTACTAATTCATACCACATAGGAATTAAAGACATTGAAAGAGAGTAAGCAGGGTAGAGTATGAAGAGAGGAACAAAAGAAAGGAAATGACCTCAAATAAACAATGACTAAACAACAGGCAGTGTTCACACATAGGATGCAACGTGCTAAAAGCTGGCTAGGCAGGTGCAAAACAAGTGTGAAAATAAAACTCCAGTCAGTTATTTGCACTCATCACTGAAAAAACATTGTTCGCCCATGCATTGCATTGCCTGGAAAATCTACTGTGTTTTAAATACAGCTGAAATACGATTGCACTACTAATTTATGTGGAGTGTCACCAGCATTTCTGTTCAGGGATAATGACACAACACACTGACTTAAGGAATGTCTTAACCTTCTTATACTCTGCATAAATATTTTCTCCACAGATCACAAGAAAAAGGCTTGAACCGAAAATAAATGCTTTTACCTATTTCTGTGCTTTTCCTTTGTAGAGTGTTGTTTCAGAGTATAAATGATCTCTTCTGTACAAGTCTGATCTGTTGCAACAATGACAGACTTGTTCAAATAAAGTAATGAATAAAAATGATCTGAGAATTATTGTTTAATTTTCTTAACACTCTTTCATATTATTTTAATATTAATAACATTTATACTGTTTATTTTGTTAGTATTATTATTATTATTATTATTATTATTATTTTATTATTATTATTATTTTACAGATGTATAAGCATTAGGTCATACTTGCCTTCTAGGTTTACTTTTGTATGTTTCCTGCAGATGCAGAAGATCATGACTGCAGCAACAGTCAACAGAAATCCTGTTGCAGCAGCAGAGATCAGCACAATGCCCAGTTTGGTTAGGGTGTGTTCTGTAATAGACAAAATGAGCTGTTAATGTGAATGAATCTCTCAGTGTGATCTACAACAAATGCTACATGAGGAATCAGCACTATGAGATCAGGGCTGCATTTCCTAAAAGCATTGTAAGCTTAAGTTAATCGTAGCTCCATTGGTGACAATGGTTGTACGATCACTTAAGTTTACGATGCTTTCGGGAAACGCAGCCCAGCTCAGTAAGTAAATGCTAATATCATCACTGTCCCACCTGCATGTGTCTGACAGAGTTTGCTGATGTTGAGTTGTGTGGTCTGGTTGCTGATGGGATTGTTGATCACACAGCTGTAGGTGTTTTTATCCTGATATTCCACCTCCAGAGGTAGAGAGAGACTGATGCTGAGATCAGACACACTGATGCTGGACAATAAACTGTTTCCTTTGTACCAGGAGAGACTCACATCACTCGCATTCACCACTGAACACACCAATGAACAATTCTGCTGTGATAATGGTGATGAACAGTCTCTGCTGATGACAGGAACAGGCAAATGAGCTGAAAGGTGATATTAGAGAGAAAAAAAATCAGTTTAAGGGTAAGAGCCATTTAATTTGTCAGTATTTGATGTGTTGAGTTGAAGTTCATTATGACAGACACAGTAAGATTCATCACACATATGATGTTGACAACCCCTTTCTCAAACAAATTCATATTTAAAATGGAATTAAAGTATCAGCATTGAATTACTTTTAAGTTGAAGAATTTGACATAAAAATTCCATAATTTATTACATAATTTTATTAAAACTACTTTCTAAAATTAATTTGTGTTGATGTGTAATTGGGTCAAAACCAAATTAGTTTTATGTATTGATTTATAGTTTTACTCTTAGTACCAGATCTTCAAATATGAAATTCCATCATAAAAATAGATTTCATAAATCTATTGTGTGATATTGTGTACAGTAATTATAAGATGAATATGGGAGTTTTAATGTAATTAATAGAATAATTATATTAATATCACAGAATATTTTCATTAGCCTTAATTTAAAATTCTATTCAGCTTTTTATGTATTATGTAGTTAGTAACACTATTTCAGGTGTAAAATTATTAAGATGCTTATTTTTCTTAAAGTCCACAGCCAAAATCCATCAATAAATAAATACTGATGCATCAAATGGGGTCAACACAGGGTAAGAAATCCTCTACTCACCATAGACAGTAAGACTGAATGTGTTGAGCGCTGCATCTGTTCTGCTTCCAGTTACACTATAAAGTCCAGAGTCTGTGGTTCTGGTGTTTGTGATGGTCAGAGATCCAGTCTGATCCAGCTTCAGTCTGCCTCTAAATTTCCCATCAGCATTATTATCATCATCATGATAACACCTGCTCTTATTGTTTTTTCTGTCGATTTCAGCGATGGGAATGTTTTTGTGCCCAAATGTCCATATTTGATCATCAGTTTCATCGGTGTGTAGAGTGACAGAATCTCCCTCCATCACTGACACTGACTTCACTTCATCGCCAAACACACCTGATCAACAAATATTCGTTCTTTGAAATTATTTAAAGAGTTTTTCATTGCAAAAAAATGACTGACTCTGCACTCAACATATAATTCAGTAATGCACAATAAATAAACCCTTTGATGTGGGTGGAAAAATTTTGAAATTATTATCATGAACACAACGTTTTAGTGTATTATTCTAAAAAGAAAAAAAAACCCTGGAACTTAATGTTGGATATAATAAATATCAATTATGTTGATGTGCATAAATAATACAATTCATAGGACTGAAATCATAAAACTTACCAGCCAGACTCCATGGGCACAAACAGATGAAAATAAAAGTCTCAAACATTGTCTTCAAATGACAACTGACATGAATTCAGAAAAGGCGACATTTAAGACAAAACACAACAGAAATGTTCTAATAAGTTTCTGAAAGCTGACAGTGACAGAGGAGCTGAAGAGCAGTGTGCTGTCGGTCTGTAGTGGTTTAGTGAAGCTCTGCAGTAAGTGTGAATAAACTGCTCCAGTGACACCTCCCACACAGTCTGTGTCTTCTCACATGGCTTTCACATACAAAAGATTATAGTAATTGAGTTTAAGAACAACTGCTACTGGTGCATGTTCCCATTTCTCCCAGTTCAGTATTTTAAAGGGGTCATGACATGAATTATTATTGTTATTATTATATTATGTTCCTTGAGGTTTACTTTTAATGTTAAAGTTACTATCTATCATACAAATATATTTATTGACTCTTTGATTAATCAGAGTGTGTTTGTAAGATACTCTTTGTAAAGCTGCTTTAGAAAAATTTACATTGTGAAAAGTGCTACAAATACAACTGAAATTAAAAAAATAAAAAATAAAATAAAAAATGAAAATTGAGAAAAAAAAAAGAATCAATTATTAATTTAATTATTTTTCAATGTGTAATGTCTCCTCTAGTTTAAAAACAAATATTTCCTGAAAATTTGATTCATCAGTGTGTGATGTTGATATTTGCTTTCTCTTGTTCATTTAAAAACTTCTGGATCTGTTGTCATAAACCAGGACAGCAATCAGGACAGTTAACCCATTCAATAACCCATAACACTGGAACAATATGTTTAATTCAAATAAACACACAAAACAAATCGATTTTACACATTTATTTTGTAGTTTAATAAATTCTGTTTAAACTTTCCAGCAAAGAGGTTCAGGTCATGCATGCTTCTCTCCACTGAACCAGGACATACTACAGAACATAGTCAGTGATCATCTTACTGTATGACTACATCTATCTTAACACAAAGCTAGAGTCAGCGTTTGAACAT
The DNA here is from genome assembly GCA_012976165.1 of Labeo catla. NCBI lineage: Eukaryota > Metazoa > Chordata > Actinopteri > Cypriniformes > Cyprinidae > Labeo > Labeo catla. The sequence goes on along the minus strand of VONZ01002676.1, from coordinate 11,853 downwards.
TGCTTACACACTAGATTGACATCCATCAATGGATTGATGCCCAAGAAGTACCTATAACCCAGCCAACATTTGTATGTGGGGCCCATATGGGTATGAACTGGGCTGAAAAATGGGCCCCATATAGGATTGTCCGCGGGTTCCGTAATGGCCCCATGTTAACTGCCCACGTGGATTTCATATAGGATTGAACTTGTCACAAAGTGGGACCCAACTGGGCAACATGCACAAGACCCATCTTGACCCCAGCTTTAACCCAGCTAACATTTGATTGTGGGGCCCATGTGGGTTTGACATGGGCTGAAAAATGGGCTCTATATGGGATTGTCCGTGGGTTCCATAATGGCCCCATGCCAATTGCCCACATGGATTCCATATGGGACTGCACTTGCCACTTGGTGGGACCCAACTGGGAAACATGTGCAGGACCCATCTCGGTCCCAGCTTTAACCCAGCTAACATTTACATGTGGGGCCCATGTGGGTTTGACATGGGCTGAAAAATGGGCTCTATATGGGATTGTCCGTGGGTTCCATAATGGCCCCATGCCAATTGCCCACATGGGTTTCATGTGGGATTACACTTGCCAACAGGTGGGCCCCAACTGGGCAACATGCAAAAGACCCATCTTGGCCCCATCTTTACTACATGGGCTGAAATATGGGTTTTAAGTGGGTTTGTCCACGGGTTCCATGTTGGCCTCATGCAACATACCCATGTGGGTTTCATGCAGGATTTACCTGGGCTTTAGGTGGGGCCCATCTAGGGATCACATGCAAAACCCATATGGGTTCCATTTAAATATGGGTTTTACATGGGTTTGTCCACGGGTTCCATGTTGGCCCCATGCAACTTATCCAATGTGGGTTTTATGTAGGATTTCACTGGGCATTAGGTGGGGCCCATCTAGGGAACATATGCAAAACCCATCTGGGTTCCATCTAAATATGGGTTTTACATGGGTTTGTCCACGGGTTCCATGTTGGCCCCATGCAATTTACCAATGTGGGTTTTATGCAGGATTTACCTGGGTTTAAGGTGGGGCCCAACTATGAAACATACACAAAACCTACCTAGGTCCCATCTTCAAACTCTATGTGGGAACTACATGGGATAAAGTATGGTTTGCAAGTGGTATTAAAAAAAAAGTTTTAAAGTTTTAAAGCATTAGCATTCAGCAGTACACAGTGAGATTGAAATCTTTTCAAATCTCAATTTTATTGAAACTACTCATCATATGCTATATTCTGATACCTAACTGTTAAAATCATTTAATTGGTAAAGTTAACAAACTGAAAGCTTTGAACATTTGCACATAGAAAACAGAGACAGTAAGAAACAGCAGCAGCAACTATACATTTTTCAGTACTGCTTACACTGCAGACAGACATTTGTGCATTCTAGACACCCTCAGTCCTCCTCTGTCTCTTGTCCCAGTAAACCATTTTGAGAGTTCCCTCTCAGATTTTTGCTGGTTGATCTTTGACATCAGTGCAGTCTTCTTAACAGCCTCTGCAAAACAAATATATTTAAAAATAGGACATTTTTAAATTTTTCAGGAGGATGAGGTATGAAGATGCTGCCCTCCACTACAGTAAGGAAAACAACACAGTAAAAGCAAAGGTGCTTGTTTACAGGCTATTCCAATAACCTTTCTACAATATGTTTAGTAAACATGAAATATTATGTTACTTACACATGTTAAAATACTACAAAATAATAACTTTTACTTGGAGCAACTCAAGGGAGAGTAAATGACGACAGATTTTTTTGTTTTTGTCAACTATTCCTTTAAGAGTGTCAGTTTTAATAACTTAAATTAGAGCTGCATGATTTTGGATATATAGAGAATCCCATTTTTGTTTAGATTCAAACAGATATCAAGATTCTGAACATCGAACTAAAAATAAAGTGTAATTTATTAGAAGTTCTGTACTAGAAATACTATGACTGGAGTCTATTTAAAATGTTTAATCTTGAATGATTTTTTTATTATTGTATAAATTAATGATTAAATGACTCATGAATATATGTTGTTTCATTACTGGATGAATCTGTGTTTTTTTAATGAATCTCTTGAATGATTCAATGACAAATACATGTGTTTAACAGTCACTTGTCAGCACCTACTGGTGTAATATCACTGATATAATCTTTATCTGAATTGTCAACTTTGTTTCAAATGATTTGCTCTATTTTGATAGCTACTGTAGACATCAGTGATTATATCCAAACTAAACTTTTATCCCAGTACTTCTTCGATCATTTAAATAATTCTAACAGAAAAAACGATAGGTGTTGTTCAAAAAGGTTGACACTGTTTTATTCCTACACATGACAACTGCCCTCTCTTTCTGGATCAGTAGGTACATTGACATGAAGCACTGTATTGCAAAAAAGCTCCATGTAAACAACTCAATCGAAATAAAAATGCTCAACCCGATTACGATTTCAATTACTTTAGAAAGGTAGGACAAATCTTTTCTAATCCATTACAAAGGACATGTAAACACTTGATCAAATTGATAACTGAACTAGAAAAGTTTTGCGCATGTGTAATGAAGTAGAAATGACATATGATGCACAAAATGAGCTGATGTTGTTGTAATATTATATTAAAGAACATAATAAATGACTGCAATGTCAATCAAAAATTCTCTTTCTACTTATCAACTGTGAAGTGGTATAAGACAACATTGTCCAAGTGACCGTTTCAGACTCTGATTTGCAGACACCTTGTTTTAAGCATGAGAAAGGGTGTTTTTATTGCTTGGTTATATAGCAGCACAACACAAAGCTTTGTGGCTCGTAATCAGGAATCGAAAAAGATAAGATGTTAAGTTTGCTTTTTAAAACAAATTGATGGTTACACTAGTCAAAGCTTGTGTTCACATCTGTTAAGATAGTTGTCTACGTCTCCTACGATTAAAATTAATGGCTCGTGCGTTGGCTGCGACATACGTAAACCTATCAACATCCATCGCCATGACTTATCGTGAGATGAAAAAAATTACATTTTAGTCTCATAACATTGGTTAATGAAACTGCTGTAATTTCGCAACATTGTTTTATCAACAACATCGCAAAAGTTTTGTGCAAATCCGTAATGGAAATGCACCTAGTGTACTTTCTATACTGGATCCGGCGCGGCACGGCACGGCACAATAAATCCCAGCTGGCAAACTGATGCCTTGTTTTATTTATGATGTACTGACAAAGTTTAAAGGGGTCATTGGGTGCCCATTTTCCACAAGTTTATATGATTCTTTAGGGTCTTAATGAGAAGTCTTTAACATACTTTGGTTAAAATTTCTCAGTGGTAGTGTAAAAAAAACCCCCACCCATTTTACCATCAGCCCTTTATAGAGTGAGCCATTCTGTTCCATGTTCCTTTAAACGCTAATGAGCTCTGCCACCCCGCCTCTATCTCCTGTGGGGCGACGATCAGTAATGTTTACTTTAGCCGCATTTAACCGCAAAACTTGCTAACTAGCACATTATTAAGAAAAGGCAAATTGCAAAGATGCATAAGAAACACCCATATACTCACTTCTGCTGTAGGTGAAACTAGATTACAAATGATTCGCGTGAACATAGACGCATTTATTTAGGCTGCCGGGCACATTTCCTTCAAAAACAAAAGTAATGTTAATCCTCTGCATCTCAGATGTCGGGAGTAAATGATGAGTGCTACTATGTGCATTACTGCATCCAACAATAGAACACCTCAATTGCTCAATCGGAGATTCCCCTGCACTGGAGTCGAAACAATAATGGTGGTCGGACTGTTCTCAGCGCTCACTTGGCTCAGTTAGGGTGGGTTTAAGTTAAGACTGTCATGTCAATCAACTATCATGGAAGTGGCCTTGGTCCGTGTGACATCACACCGACAAGACACTGACAATGACCATATTTGAAAAAAGGCATATTACTTGGATTACATTGGATTTTTCCCTTAATTAAGATTTAAAAAAATTCCACTGTGTAAATTTATATCATTATAGGGTGGTTGTGTACACACACTGTCAACACACATTTATGTTCAAACTTGTAAAAATAGGTTTTGCATCCGATGACGCCTTTAAATGATTTTCAATGGTCGCTTGGCCACATCTAGTGTAGACAGACTTTAGCTGTCACGCCATGACAACTGTCACCTCTGTGTTAGTCATTTACGAATAAGATTAAGTGGGGTTTGGATCGAGATTATGAACTTTAATTGATTAATCGTGCAGCTCTAATTTCTGATAATATATGTGTCTCTATCTATTTATGATAATATTTGAAGAGAAACATTACACTTTTAATTCAGAATCATAACTATACATTGTATCAAAGGTATAGTTCACTCAAAAATGAAAATTGTCATCATTTATTCACCCTTATGTTGTTCCAAACGTTGGTAACTAGACAGTTGATGGGCCCCAATGATTTCCATAATATTTTTTTTCCTACTATAAAAGTTAATGGCTACTATGAACTGTTTAGTTATCAACATTCTTCAAAAAATCTTTTTGTCTTCAACAGAAGAAAGAAATTCATACAGGTTTGGAAAAACATAAGGGTGATGAAGGGTAAATGATGCCAGAACTTTCATTTTGGGGTGAACGTTCCTTACCAGAAGTGAGAGTGCAATGTAGCAGATAAAGGACAATCCTCCTCCAAATTGGCAGTGATCAGCTGGGTCCTTGGTGAATCTGTAGTGGGGTGGGCCCGATGAGTCCTTAAAAAGAATAATTTCTTTTTTTACCATTCCTTTACAATCTTAAACAAAACATATTTAAATTGTACTGAAACTTGCCATTATAAGCCATTTAGGCAACATAAACAAACTGTCAGCTTTGAAACTGTTAGTTATGATCGAAACATGAACCTAATGCATAACAATACCATCAGAAAAATGTGAATCCCCAAAAGAAAGACAAAGAGGATTCACAAAAAAATTGACTCTTCCCGTAGATATCATAGCAAGGTAAATATAACTGTATCTTAAAACAGCTGTATCTTAAAAAAATTTGTACACCACAATTAAATCTACCATAATATAATTTTACCTGCAGTTGCATTTATCCTGATATGACACATCTGAAGGCTGTGATGTTCTCCAGTGAATAAAATAAAGGACTGAAGATGGTGACAAGTTCTATTTCCTTTTCTTTGGGCCACCTCAGAAAAAGAAAGACAACAGGGAAAAAAAGTTACTCAGATTTTCTATCACCAGTGGAGGAAATGTGTTACAAATGTACTTATAATGATTATAATCATAATTCAGGTCTGGAAACAATGGTTAAAACTGATTAACATTTTACTGTAGTCTCTGTATTGGGTGCCTGTTTTCCCTGAAAAACGTGTGCTTGATCTAAAAATGTGAACCAATATCTTATCATTAGAAGTTATCAGTATTTGAAGAGGTGAAGTAAAAATATATACTCAGAAACGGTCATCTACACAAACATAACACTCTCATACAACACTTCAACTCTCCTGTATATTCCAGTGTTTTTGAGTGTGAATTACAGTTTAATCACTTACTTCACCTATTCCAGTGCTCCTTTACTTCTCATGCGTTTGAGTTTTAAACTAAACATTAATACACACAAACACACACCAACTTCCCCTGGTGAAAAAACAGCATATGCTGGTTAGGTATGTTTTGATGCTGGTTTTTGCTGGTCATGTTGCTGGTCAAGGACCAGCATGAACCAGCAAATGACCAGCAAAAACCAGCATCAAAACATACCTACCAGCATATGTAAACACTAATTTACACTGAAATACGTGCTAATATCACCAGCGCGCTAATATGCTAATCGCGATTAACCTCTCCCTTTAATTTCCTCTCACTCATATTCATTAATTGTGGGTACAAATCATTACTTTATGATGGTTTGACTGAAAAATGTTTTGTTACCTGACATCGCCATATGTTTTCGGGATCTCACACATCCAGTCTGCCCCTTCTTCCGTGTTCACATTCCAGCTTCTGTTCTCCATTGACATCTCACAGTTCAAATTAGTTTACAATAAGAATTTAACAGGCACATAATCAGGAACTGAGCGCGTAATCTTGCGGATCAGTAGCAGCACATCACCAAACTGATTAGTATATTTTCAAACTGCACTAGTAAAAGGCGCGCGAGGCTGTCATTGGCCAGTTTGGTGAATGACAGTCACATTAACCAATCCTGATGAACGCAACAGGTGAAACAACCAATAGAAATTGTTTCAGAGTGGTAATGGAAAATAAACTTTTTTTTTAACAAACGTGTGTGTATTTAGTTTTATTTTTTTGGTCAAACAGGGTTTTCATGACAGTGTATGAATAAAAATGTAATAGTGATATGTAAAAGTCCACACAGAAGCTCACTGCTCTTTTGAGATTAAAACTGTATCTATTATAATTATTGTTACTAAGGCTAATAATTAAAATTATACATATACATTTGGATTTTGAAGAGGTGTTTTGATCAAAATATCGTAAAATGCTAATAAATAAAATGTTAATAATCATAATTATTCAAAAGCCAGATATTTCTTGTTACAGACATGACACTTATTCAACATTATTTTTATTATTATTATTTTTATTTATTTATTTTTTTTTAAAGATTTTTTTGTTAAAAACAAATTTGAATGATTTAGCATTATACATTATCGATTTGTGTCAATGTTAAAACAGCAGCTGACATTATTTCAATCATATTTCATCTTTGAAGGTCGGTCATGTGCCAACTAGACTGAAAAGAAAAGTCTGTACTGTTGGTTCAAAAAGAAAACTGAACACAAAACACAATATGCTAACTGAATGAAACAGCACTTTATTCTGAACCCCTGTATCATATGCTGCAAATACGATTTCTGGATATACATTGGATTTTTCCCATCAGAAACATAAATGTCCATTCTGTCTTTCTTCTGTCTGTCCACTGACATTTGTTAAGACATTTGCTTTAAACATTACAGTGTTTACAATAACTTTTGTTAACTCTAAAATACATAAATCCACTTTACCAGCTAAATTACTATTAATAGAAATGCCATGCTACCACACAAATGGAAGTTCAAAGACAATATTTTAAAAATGGTGAATAAGGTCAATACTGTACACACATAGATCCCAAACTCCACCTAGTACCTATATGTGTACTACCTAGGGCCCATGCAGTCAGCCTATATGGGGCTGATTATGTTTGCTCATGTCCCCTATTGGATAACCAGACATGGCACTACCTGGGGACACATTCAGCACATGATTTCTAAATTGCCTAAAATAACCAGGTGTTGGTTGTTTTCACTGTGCTGATTGATTATTGTACAACATCAAAGTACCGCAAGAGCTATGCAGAGCAGAGCAGATGCTCCATCCTTTCAAATCATTCTCGCGGTACTTTGTTGTCATGCAATGATCCATTGCCGCAGCACAAGCAACCAACCTGGTTAATTTAAGCAATATAGAAATCCTGTGCAGAATATGTCCCCAGAAAGCGGCACGTTTGGTCACCCTACCACATGATGGGAAGATCACTACCCCATATGTATTTCCCCATTCACAACCCATACAGTGCTTACCCATGTGGGTACTACCTTGAGCCCATGTAGCCAACCTATAAAGGACTGACTGTGTATGCCCATGTCTGACCCATATAGTTTGGCAAGAGGGCCCTACACGTCTTTCACTGTTCAGAACCCATACAAAGATTACTTATGTGGGTACTACCTTGGGCCCAATGTAGGCAGCCCATATGGGATTGATTGTGTTTACCCATGTTATACCCATATGGTTTGAGCAAGAGGGCCCTATATGTGTTTCCCCATTCAGAACCCATATAGAGGTAGCCTCAGGGTACCCACTTTGGGGCTCCATGGTGGGAAGCCTAAGTATGGGACTGATTTCAGGTCTGCTCCATGCTCACCTATATATGGTTTGGACCCAAGAGGGTCTCCCATGTGTTTCTCAAGCCATTCAGAACCCATATAGTGTAGCCTTTAGTACCTTACCTTAGCTCCATGCAGGCAGCCCAAGTGGGACTGATTGGTGGGTTCAAGCTCCATGTTCTACCTATATGGTTTGACCAAGAGGGCCCCATATGTGTTTCCCCATTCAGAACCCATATAGAGGTAGCCTTTGTGGGTACTACCCTGGGCCCATGCAGGCAGCCTATATGGGACTGATTGTGTCTGCCCATTTTTTACCCATATATGGGAGCCTAATTTAAGAGGGTCTCCCCATGTTTCCCTATCTTGAACCCATATAGGGTGGTAGCCTTGTGGGTACTCACTCCTTATCTGCATGGCAAGCCTGTATGGGACTGATTGTGTTTTGGCCTGCTGTTTTACCCATATGGTTTGACCAAGAGGGCCCCATATGTGTTTCCCCTTTCAGAACCCATATAGAGGTAGCCTTTGTGGGTACTACCTTGGGCCCATGTAGGAAGCCTATATGGGACTGATTGTGTCTGCCCATGTTTTACCCATATGGTTTGACCAAGAGGGCCCCATATGTGTTTCCCCATTCAGAACACATATAGAGGTAGCCTTTGTGGGTACTACCTTGGGCCCATGCAGGCAGCCTATATGGGACTGATTGTGTCTGCCCATTTTTTACCCATATGGTTTGACCAAGAGGGCCCTATATGTGTTTCCCCATTCAGAACCCATATAGAGGTAGCCTTTGTGGGTACTACCTTGGGCCCATGCAGGCAGCCTATATGGGACTTATTGTGTTTGCCCATGTTTTACCCATATGGTTTGACCAAGAGGGCCCCATATGGGTTTCCCCATTCAGAACCCATATAGAGGTAGCCTTTGTGGGTCCCGCCTTGGGCCAGTGTAGGTAGCTTATTGGGACTGATTGTGTCTGCCCATATTTGACCCATATGGTTTGACCAAGAGGGCCCCATATGTGTTTCCCCGTTCAGAGCCCATATAGAGGTAGCCTTTGTGGGTACTACCTTGGGCCCATGTAGGCAGCCTATATGAGACTAATTGTGTTTGCCCATGTTTTACCCATATGGTTTGACCAAGAGGGCCCCATATGTGTTTCCCCATTCTGAGCCCATATAGAGGTGGCCTATGTGGGTACTACCTTGGGCCAGTGTAGATAGCCTATATGGGATTAATTGTGTTTTCCCATGTCTAACCCATTTGTTAAACTCATATGGGCCCCATTTGTGTTGCCCATTTCGAGCCTAAGCACTCATTTCCCATTTGTGACCCAACTAGGTCCCACATAGGGAGCCCATCTGTTTTTGCCCGTGTGGGACCTACTTAGCTGACCCAAGTGGGCCCCAGATAAGATGCCTATTTTGGGACCATGCCCACTTGGTACCCATGTAGACCCAGCAGAAACCATGTGGGCCCCACATATACATGTTGGCTGGGAGGCAGTTTGTGTCAAATAAAAAAAAAATTTGGTTTAAAATGTAACTTGGAAAAATGTGTCAGCGGTTTTGTGTCAATTTGTTTATTTTTGTTGCATTATACTCTACAGCGACTTCCAGGAGTTGAAGGGCCAAATAATACATTTTTATATTAATAAACATTAACTTCAGATACTCAGTCACCACCAATCGCAGGACAGTTTGTGCTCTCAAATAAAAAAAACATTTTCTCTTGTCCCTATAAAATAACTTCCTAAAAGTGTAGCCGCATTTTGTCAATTTCCTTTTATTTTATTTTTTGTAAGGTCAAGATTATATTTCCATAGCTTTATCCCAGTAGTTTATGCTTCTCAAATACATTTTATATTAATAAACATTAACTTCAGATACCAGTCACCACCTTTATGAGCAGTTTGGTGTCAAATAAAAAATTTTGGTTTAAATAAAATAACTTGAAAATGTGTCGCTGGTTTTGTGTCAATTTGTTTTGTTTTTTGTTTTGTAAGGTTCCATTTATAATTTGCCAGCGATTCCAGGAGTTGGCGCCAAATACATTTTATATTAATAAACATTAACATCAGATACTAGTCAGCAGTCGCAGACAGTTTGTGTCAAATAAAAACATTTTCTGTCCCTATAAAATAACTTCAAAAGTGTGTAAGCGATTTTGTCAATTTCTTTTATTTTTTTTGGTTGGTAAGGTTCCATTATACTTGCCAGCGATCTCCAGTAGTTTGTGTCAAATACATTTTATATTAATAAACATTAACTTCAGATACCAGTCAGCAATCGCAGAGAGTTTGTGTCAAATAAAAACATTTACTTTTTGTCTGAAATAACTTGAAAAGTGTGTCAGGGCTTTGGTGTCAAATAAATACATTAAATATTTTTGGTAAGGTTATATTACACTTGCCAGGGATCTCCAGTAGTTTGCGTCAAATACATTTTATATTAATAAACATTAACTTCACATACCAGTCACCAATCGCAGGCAGTTTGTGTCAAATAAAAACATTTTTGGTTTAAATAAAATAACTTGAAAATGTGTCAGCGGTTTTGTGTCAATTTGTTTGTTTGTTTGTTTTTTTTTTTTTGTTGGTAAGGTTCCATTATACTTGCCAGCGATCTCCAGGAGTTGGCGTCAAATACATTTTATATTAATAAACATTAACCTCAGATACTAGTCAGCAGTCGCAGACAGTTTGTGTCAAATAAAAACATTTTCTGTCCCTATAAAATAACTTCAAAAGTGTGTAAGCGATTTTGTCAATTTCTTTTATTTTTTTTGGTTGGTAAGGTTCCATTATACTTGCCAGCGATCTCCAGTAGTTTGGGTCAAATACATTTTATATTAATAAACATTAACTTCAGATACCAGTCAGCAATCGCAGATAGTTTGTGTCAAATAAAAACATTTACTTTTTGTCTGAAATAACTTGAAAAGTGTGTCAGGGCTTTGGTGTCAAATAAATACATTAAATATTTTTGGTAAGGTTATATTACACTTGCCAGGGATCTCCAGTAGTTTGCGTCAAATACATTTTATATTAATAAACATGAACTTCACATACCAGTCACCAATCGCAGGCAGTTTGTGTCAAATAAAAACATTTTTGGTTTAAATAAAATAACTTGAAAATGTGTCAGCGGTTTTGTGTCAATTTGTTTGTTTGTTTGTTTTTTTTTTTTTGTTGGTAAGGTTCCATTATACTTGCCAGCGATCTCCAGGAGTTGGCGTCAAATACATTTTATATTAATAAACATTAACCTCAGATACTAGTCAGCAGTCGCAGACAGTTTGTGTCAAATAAAAACATTTTCTGTCCCTATAAAATAACTTCAAAAGTGTGTAAGCGATTTTGTCAATTTCTTTTATTTTTTTTGGTTGGTAAGGTTCCATTATACTTGCCAGCGATCTCCAGTAGTTTGTGTCAAATACATTTTATATTAATAAACATTAACTTCACATACCAGTCACCAATCGCAGGCAGTTTGTGTCAAATAAAAACATTTTTGGTTTAAATAAAATAACTTGAAAATGTGTCAGCGGTTTTGTGTCAATTTGTTTGTTTGTTTGTTTTTTTTTTTTTGTTGGTAAGGTTCCATTATACTTGCCAGCGATCTCCAGGAGTTGGCGTCAAATACATTTTATATTAATAAACATTAACCTCAGATACTAGTCAGCAGTCGCAGACAGTTTGTGTCAAATAAAAACATTTTCTGTCCCTATAAAATAACTTCAAAAGTGTGTAAGCGATTTTGTCAATTTCTTTTATTTTTTTTGGTTGGTAAGGTTCCATTATACTTGCCAGCGATCTCCAGTAGTTTGTGTCAAATACATTTTATATTAATAAACATTAACTTCACATACCAGTCACCAATCGCAGGCAGTTTGTGTCAAATAAAAAAATTTTTGGTTTAAATAAAATAACTTGAAAATGTGTCAGCGGTTTTGTGTCAATTTGTTTGGTTTTTT